>PVIC010030703.1:0-21740 GCA_004025085.1 Thryonomys swinderianus
TGGAACCACTGAGCTAAATCTCTGGCCCTGTAAGAATTTTAATTTTTTGATTCTGTAATGATTTTTCTCTCTGGTTTTCTTTGGCGCACACTAATATGGGTGCACTTGCCTTCTCTTTAGAAGTAGGGAGTAATGTCCTATATACAGCACAGAAGATTTTATTTGAAAGGAATAAAAAGTTCTTTCTCTACAACATATAGGAGTAACTTTGTTGGGAGGCAAATTTTACTCGCTGCAAGAAGCCTATGGTATATGTTTTCTACATATTTAGCAATATTTTCCCTTAGTTGAGAAGAATGTAATAATTCTTTACAAATTTAACCATCTTTGGATGATAATACTCTTTGGATGAAACTTTCTGTTTTCTAAATGGAAATCAAGATTAAGGGAACAATGGGATAGATTATGTATAAATATTAGTTGCCCAAGAAAATCTGGTGACTATGTCGCTGTAATTGTGGGCTACCTGCACACAAGCTCTTTCAACAAGATCTGTAAAACCCTGTAACTCAGTTTTCTATCGCGAAGCTCATCTTTCCTTAACTCAAAGATAGTGCTGGTGATAGAATGGGAAACAAAATCTCATTAATTAAAGATGACTCAGCTTGTGATATTTCTAATAGTTTCTTTCAAATAGTCCTTTGATAGTTTCAACTCTCAAAATGTTTTTTTCTTCCTTTGAGCCCTCTTTCTTTCTGGGTGCACATACAGCAGGAAGAAATTTGGACTATGGAAGGTGAATGAGCGGTAGGGTCCTCTGAGGGGTTCTTTGTTCCCTTGGCACTGGCACCCTGGGCTAGTTCCTGTTCAGGGTTGCTAGACTCACCTGGTTTGGGGAACTTTGTTGGCTTCTGCCCTGAGAACCAAAGTCCACACTTGTGCTGCAGTAGGCATGCGGATCTCTCTGTCAGCACATAAGCCAAGTCGCACCAGCAGCTGAGCATCAGGTAACACGTTTTTCCTAAACTAAAACCTCAGCATTCAGGTTTAATTGGAAGGTTGGCACTTTGAGATTAATAAATGGTTTTGAGTACTTGGTCTCTGAAAGGCTTGCTATCTCAGGTCTATACTGTGGCTTGACACACAGCTTTAAGAATGCCAGACTAGTTTATCAATCTCCATCACTCTTCTAGTTGGTAGTTGTTGAGAATTTTTGAAATTCTAGATAGCACACTGAGCCCCAGAACGAGGTGCCCCTGTATGGAAATCCACTTCCTGCATTTATCCACATGTCAACCTTTTATTTTTTACGGAAGCTCATGCTGTCTACAAGAATGCCTTGAAAAGTAAGGATCGGGGGGGGGGGGTGACCTTAGGAGGTACCCAAGCCAATCTGATGACCTCACTTCTCCTCTCCAAGTTTAACTCTCAAGAGGGAGCAAGAGCAACTGGGGTCGGACTTTCTGCCCTCCTTTTTATTTTGTCCTCTCAGGGTTTTCTTCCCAGTGTTAGAAAAGCTTTAGGATTTCCCTCATAGCTAACAGAAATTGCCTCTGTGCCATAGTCTTTGCTTTGCTGAAGGTTCATGCCCCCTCTTTCTTTAGGTTATAACAATAGGAAAGTCTTAGGGAGCAGTAGATTATGAAAAAAGAAGATAGATTAGAGGCTATGGCCAAATATTCCCACTGTAGAGTTGGGGTAGAGATTCAAACTGATCAGAGAAATGATGAAATGAATTTCTTGGGATACAGTTTGGAGAAAACAAAATTTGTCTATAATACTTCAAAGGGAATTGGAAGCCACTGTTCAATGCCTACTGCCCCACCTTACATGGCTGGTGTATACAGTTTGTAGCATGTGTACATGCAAAAGTACACAAGCATATGGTATCTGCCATTCCCAATAACTCCAGGGGCATGGCTGTTCTATTTTTAGAAGTAGGGACATGAACATGGTTCTCAGTCTTAAAAAATGAATTTTGCAGCCAATTGGACACTTTCCCTGAGTCTCAAGTCAATAAACTTGATTTCTCCATTTTTCTCCTTGCTTGCTAGTAATTTAAAAGCAATTGTATGGCATATTTGGACTGAAAATTGAATAATAATAATAATAGCCATTACTTCCATGAAACTTTTTGTGTAGCAGGCAGTTATAAACCCTGTAATTTATTAGCTCACTTAATCCTTCCAGCACCCTACAGTGGTAGGCACCAATCAATGGTCAGAGAGATGCTGAACTGGGGCTTCCAAAGGTTCAAGACTCTGAGGCTGTTTCACCCTAGATCCTGTATCAGATTCTGGGTGGGGAGGTACCTGTGGCTGTCATTGGTCACACACAGGGTGGTGCTAGGCAGGGCTAATGCCCCAGGCTGAGTTGCCTCTCTGGCCATGGAATTTATTCCTGTTGTAGAGAGTGCTCCTTCTGAAAAGTCATACTAGAATTTCTGCTTAAAGGACAGGTGTCTGGGATTTTTAGTTTGTTCCTGGGAATTCTGTGTTGACTCTTTATTACACATCTTGGAAAAAAGAAATATACAGTCAGGTGGCTGGTCCTCACTATTAGCTTGGGCAAGTTATTTACCTCTCTAAGTTTGCTTCTTTTCTACAAAATGAAAAGACAAACGTAGATCATAGGTGTAGCTTATAAGTTTTGTGAGGCTCATTAAACATTTATGGAAGAATTGATAAACAGCAAAGTATTATGCATCCATGAAATCTCATTGCTACTGTTTTACTTGGGATTTAAACTGTAGCCAAGTGCTGCACAAGAAAATTCTTCTTACCCAAGGGATATAAAAAATGAATACTGTGTTTTATTCTAATTATCAAAAACAATTAAGGAACAGTAAACCTGAGAGACTCCTTCACACCGGTCCTTAATGAACTTAATTGAAAACTCCTTACCTACAAACAATAGGATGTGGCATACATGCCACACAGATCTACCAGCATGATCCCTCATTTTTCCTGGAGCTCATTTGACACAATCACTGCCAACCCATTTGCTTGAAACTTTTAATTTTTACTTTTCAGTGAGCTCAGTGCCTTTCTTTCCTGTGCCCTCTTGCCTAACAGCCAAATAAACGTATGTTTTTAAAGCACTTGATAATTAATAAATTATTATTACTTAAGTTCAGCTGACAGTGTTTTACTCCACTGATAGCAATATCTCGCTCCATCTAATAAAGTGCTCTGGACACTTCTAGACTGGCATTGAGTCCTACCTCCTCCAGGACTCTTTCTTCCATGATTCATGGATGGGGATTTCCTCCCTCTGCTGAATTCCTTTCCCAGGAATTGTTGGGAAATTGTTTGCTGGTGTTTGACAGCCTCTGTGTCTTCCTCCTTCCTCCTTCCTCAGAGCTCATCAGTCACCTTTTGGAGAATTATTCACTGGGTGGGGTCACAAGGGAATGATGGAACAAGAGGCTCCACCCACCCATGGGAGAAGCTGACAGGTCTGTAGAGTGTTAAATGACACCAGACTTCCATAGTGCGAGTACAGGAGCCCTTCAATTGGATCGTCTCTACTGAGCCTTTAATTTTGTGCAGAATCATGGAACACAGAATGAATTGGACCCTCATTCCAGGCATGGCACCTGGCTGGCCTTGACTTTTAAGAAGCTCTATTCAGTTTTCTTTTCTATTCTCTGGCTCTTCATTTGCTTATGTTAGTTTTCTTTTGCTTCAGTCGCTGCTTCCATTCCACACAAAGGAAGAATACTAAATGATACACGTTTCTTCCATTCAATTATTCCTGACAATTGGTGATGTGCACAGGGATTTAAGTGTTGCCCAAGTGTTGTATTGTCAACTAGATTTTTCCTTCAGGCTAATAGAACTCTACTCTTTGAGATTTGCAACTCACTGGGATCATGAATCATATCCCATTTTTCTATGGGTCTCTTTTACTGTCGGAGTCCTAGATGGTGCTCACATGCCAGGAACTTCTGTTGGTTGTTGGATGACAAACAGCTGGAGTGTCTTAATGCCAGACTTACTCATCTAACCTTTTAGAGAATGTGCTTTCCAGAGCTGTGAAGATGAAATTACTACATCTTTAAGTGCCTCTGGGCAAGTCATTAGATCTTTTTGATTAATTTGCCTTTGCTTCCTCCAAGGGGAAATTGGGGTATCTAGATTGCCCCAATCAACAACACACAGGTGATTCGATGCAGAATTTAATGTTCAAAGTATAGTTGTGCTTGTAGGTTCTTACAATATGTACTGTACAAATACTACATGGGTGTATCCAGGAACTTAAAAAATATTATGGGGATTTTTAAAAAATATACTCATCAAATTTTGTTAAGGTGTGTACTTTCTAGTCTCCCCTAGGGATAAGTTTCAACACAAAGATTGATGTTATACCCTACCACAGCCCTATTTCTTCTTGCTAATCTCCCCGCTCTCTTTCACAGATTGCATATGCCTTTGCCACACACAAACTCTTTATTTGATTAGATCTATTTATTCACTCAGCATATCTTTTAGGGAATATGTGCTGTCTGAGGAGGCAGAGTACCATGTTCTGAGGAGATGGTGCATAAAAATAGAGTCCCTGGTCACTATAGGAAACAGATATGCATGCATGCACACGTTCACTCAACAAATATTCATGGAGTCAATGTCTGTGACAAGCATCCTTCCCAATTCTGGGATATGGTATAAATAAGAATTTGAATTTCCTAGGGCACACACTACAATAGACGCATGCAAGGTTCATTGAGAATGATTTCCTGGGGGAGCTGCACTGAGGCTGTGTCTCCAAGGGCATCCATGATAGGAAATAATAGAAGTGTTTCAGGACACAGATTAAGTTGTGCAGGTGGTGTGGGCTGGAGTTCCACACAACTATAGATGGAACAGATGAAGGAACAAGCATCAATTACTTTCCTTATGGACATAAAGCAAGTCATTGGTAACCTGAAGAAAGTATTAATCTGGTGGTAGCGTCTACTGAAAGACTTGACTCATTGAGTATGAGAAAATTCTACCTGCTTGATTTGCAAGAGGAGTTTGATGTTCACTCTTCAGTCTTTCTGTGGCAGCAAATGTTGCAGGATAAGTAATTCTTTGCCTTAAGAGCAGTGGCTGTGTCGTGTAGTATTCTTGGGAGTCGCCAAAATTGTGGATGACTCACAAGCAAGCTGTTACAGACGGTCACATCTAGATTTAATGCTCCTCTGGCTAAGAAACAAACAGCAATTTAAAAAACTGTACCCATGACTGTGAGTGGATCACTTTTGCCCTCTTTGTATGTAATTTAAGATGTATTAGATTTTTGAACACTCATATGTAATCCAAGGTTTAACACTTGCTCTGCAAACTATCAAATATTTATATTTTTTCCAAATGTATTTATTATTTACTGTACAGTCTATAAAATATTTACACTGATTTTAAAGAGAAGATATACATTATTTACATTGCCTTGAGTTTTTTTTTTCTGCATGCAGGTCAAATGACAACACAGAGGCTGAAAGGATGCCAGGGTGCCCCTCCGGTCTGGGGGTAGCCACACAGAAGCTGGGTCCCCCAGGAAAACACCTGGGGAGAGAATGATGCAATTAGAACCTTTTCTGGGGCCTTCCTCCTCCAAGCCTCTGCTTCCTCTTCTTTCTTGGGTCTCAAGTGGCAAGAGAGAAAATTGGAGCCATTCCTTCTAGTGTCTCCCTCATCTTCTCAGGGATCCAGGTGCTTTTCTCTTAGGCCGGGCAGCACTTTGGTTGTTTCTCTGGGAGTCAGAACATCTCCAGCTGCAGTCAGATGATTCTTTTCTAGGAAAATATGCTTGAGGTCCCCAGACACAAATGATCATCAAACTTTACTGACAATTGTAATAATACGTGTTTGTAGCCTGTACCTAGTCCTTGACGAGTCCGAATACATCTGAGATGCCGTCTGGTGGTCTGCACTGTTAAAAATACACAGGCCTATTGATTTGATTCTTAGCTAAATGAGAGAACTGTTGTGGTAGAATTGTGTTTGTGCGATTTTTTAAAGTTCAGCAAGTAATTGAAGGATTTGGGTTCCCTCCCATTGGCTGTCAGTCTTCTTCTGCCCTGTTTGTTGATGTCTGAATCTCTCCTTTGTCAAAGCCTTGATGTGTGGTCTACTGTCCTTTAAGATTGGCATCTGATAAATTTGGACCTTTCCAGGCCTACCATTAGGTGAATTTAGGAAGACAAAGTCATTTGTTCTCTTGCTTGTATAAATCGCTTGCCTGCATTTTCTTCATTTTAGTCTCGTATTTTTTCCAGGAAACTTGTGATCTTCTTCTGCAGAGCAAAATCACTCTGTAGCTATACCAAGATGTGTAAGAAATATTATTGGAACAACAAAAGATCATTTCTGGGGCAGATGCTCTCATGACAGACTGATTTCATGAAATGCTACATACTGAGTGAAACCAAGACAGTCATGAAAGAAAGAAAGGAAGAAAGGAAAGAAAGAAAGAAAGAGAGAAAGAAAGAAGGAAGGAAAGAAAGAAAAAAGGAAGGAAGGAAAGAAAGGAAGGAAGGAAGAAAGAAAGGAAGGAAGGAAGAAAGAAAAGAAAGGGAGACATCACATGGGGAAGATGGAGGGCAAATGGACCTCAAGGATAGGGTGGGCGGAATAACAAGAATAACAATGTGTTTGGCTGTGGTGTCTATGTGACACAATTGGAGAAACTGTAGGAAAGATTGGAGGAAAGATTAAGTGCTGCCAAAGTTAATCGTGGCAGCAGTCATTGAAAATGGGAGGTATTTTTCTCTCTCATTTTGTAAATGAGCAAATTGGCATATAGAGAAAGATAAGTATATTTTCAAAGGTCTTGGAGCTAGTGTGAGGAGGAGCCTACGACTTGAACTGAGAGTGCAGTAGTAGGTTAGAGGATGAGAAGATGTTGAGTAAAACTGGGGAGATAGGACTGAGCATGATTTATTTGTGGCCCAAAGAGGAGGCTTTCCTGACTCAGGCAACAGGGTGGTCTGCAATTAGTAGAAGACTGAAGTTAACCTCATTTCCAGTTCAAGCAAATCTCTAAAACCTTTTGGGAAATAAACTTGTTTGTGGCCTTAAAAGAAATAAAATAAGATTGCTGCCTTTGATAAATAAGTTTGACTTTTGAGGGTTTGACCTTTAGTTTTTAAAATGCTTTACAAGATTGCTGACCTGTGGGATTATGCACAACTTACTCTTATCATCAATTTATAAATCTCCCCTTGCCAAATTTTGATGAGAACGAGAATAAATAAAACTTGATGTATATAGAAATTTGAATTCATTTCTTTTCATGAATAACATCATGAGGCTTATTTGTGAATGAAAACAAATTTGAATGATGGACATCTACGGTAATTTGGAATAGTGAAAGAGGCCATGTCTGTCAGTTTTTGAAATACTTACAGAGGATGATGTCTCTGAGGTGGTTCTAAATTGGAGTCCCTGCTGACTCAACATGTGAGTGAGTTTCCCAGGCCTGAATTATTGGGCGGCTGAATTACTGGCTATTTCTTCTCACACAGAGAGGAGGAAAATTGAAAGAAGGCTCAGAATAATTCAGATAAAAGAGTAATGTAACATATCAAAACCTTCAAAAGCAGACCAAAACAAAACTGCAAAAACAAAACAAAACTAAAAAGGCCTACACAATTTCAGAATGAGCAAGTAACACACAGTCCTGAAATTTTAACTCATATAAAAATATGGGTAATAAAAGTCAAAGGATATAAGAAAAAACATTACATTTCTTTTGTTTGATTAATAGTAAATTTAAGATTCATTTAGTTTTTATTCTGAGCTAGAAACTGGCTTGAAGCTCTTTTGAAGCATTTTCTGAATTGATGTAACAAGCACTTTCTAGGCATTTCAGTTGTCATCACAACTCTGATAACCACTCTGTGGGGTGGGTAGTGTTGTGCCCATTGTACAGGAGAAGAACCTAAGACTTGGAAGAAAATGTAACTTACTCAAGGTAACAAAAGAAAGAAATAATGAAGACACTGCCTCAGTTTCTCTTTAATTGATATTTGAAGACATGACATCAAAGGATTGGAAGACTTTAAAGATAATTCACCTTCCCTTTCTTCTTTAATTCCTTCCATTCAGGGAATAACTAGGTTGAGTCTATAAATTGGCAATTGTGGATAATCCTGTTATAAACATGGGAGTACAGATGCCTCTTTGAAGTACTGATTTTATTTCTTTGGCTATGCACTGAGTATAGAATACTGGATCATACGGTAGTTCTGTTTCTAGGTCTTTGAGGACTCATCACAACATTTTCCATAATGGCTCTATTAATTTATATTCCCATCCATATCTTATAAAAACTCCCCTTTCTCTGTGTCCTCATTGCATTTTTTGTCTATTTGATTATAGCGATTTCAACTGGCAGGCTACATTTATTACGCTTCAAGTATATGTCAGAGATTCTGTAGATCTTCCATTTATGTAGATGAAGTAGTTCTTGACTTTGAAGAGCTTTCAGTATTTTAATGAAGTACACATATAACAGGTGATGATGAGAAATTATCTAATGGAAAGAAAGACCCATATGCAATGTACTATTGGAACAAATAGAACTAACATGGAGGGGAAGATGGGGGAAGGGGTTCCGGGAAGGTGGAAGGTTGAGAAGTTGAATTGACTTGCAGTGTGCGGATCTTCGAAGAGTTTACTTATGTGTTAGCCGTCAGTGGTCCAAGAAATGACAATAATAAGAGCTGAATTAAACAGCTCCTCAGATTTCTTAAGCAGTGTACTAAGATCTTCAGTGATCAGCCTGAACATGAGGAAGCCAAGGATGAATTTCAAACATGTGTAATGTCAGAGTCAACCTTTCAGTACTGAAGATAAAGGCTACAGAGGTGGAGTTCATGAAGGAGTATCTCTGACATTTCACAATTGCTGTCTTCAGTAATCTGTCTTTTCTCATGCTCTATAATGTTTGACTAATATCAATATTGACACTAACTCCTCTTTTTACCAAAAACATGTTATTTTCCTCTTGCGTTTTCTTGTCATATCCAATAAGAAGATGCCCATGGAAAACAATGCATTTGCTTTCAGAGTAATGCTGTGGTCTAGGGCAGTGAGATGAGCCATGTGGGGCAGAGAAAGGAGGAAGGAGATTTCATTGTGGCTGTGCTGTCACTATTGTGCCCAGTAGCCCCTGTACTGAGGTGCACTCTGCCAAAACAATGAAATTCATTAAATTATTAAAGACATAATTGATGATAAGGAGCCATTTCTAAAACCAGGACAAATTCTTTCTATAAAATGACACATACATGTTGTAATAGAAAATAAGTTAAATTTTCTATCAGGATTTAAGGGCTATTATATACAACATGTCTAAGAAGAAAGGAAACCACTGATATGTGTAATAGCATTATGTAATTCAGAGCTTCATATCTTTTTCATGAAAGAACATAGTTCTTAGTTCTTAACTGTACTTCCCTTCATACAAGTATAATAAAAGAACTAGTGAGTTTGCAAAGAAAAATCATTGTCCTATATTTGCTTTCACAAGGTCATGTAAACTGCCTTGGAAATTGGTCCTGGATGAGCTTAGGATAATCAACTGCAAATTTGCTAGAATGTAGTCTTGCACAATAAAAATTATTGCTACAGCAAAGCTGTCTAGAAAAAATAAATTCAACAAACCAGAAAGAGATGCTATATCAGAGTCGTGAGAATCATGAGCTCCCCCAGTTTTAACTGAGAAGAAATTTCAGAGCCAACACTATGATGTGGAGGTGAAACTTCATTTTTCAAACTCACACATTAGCAATTGCAAAAGTCATCACTTAGTTAAATGTTGAATACAAGGTTTTGTTAACAGTCATAAAATGATCAGTTCCCTATTTTGTGCATGGAAAAGAGGTGCATACACAACAGAGGAGCATATACAGGGCCCACTTCCTTTTTTTCCATAGAAAGTCAGTTGTTTTAATAAGTATGCTGGGTACTATTTATAGAGAGGTGTCATCCTATTGTCCTTGCATGCTGAGTTGATCCGAATTCTCTTGAGTACAGTGGTCGTGTGAAGGGAGACGCCAGTGCTGTGTGCTGAGAAGTTGGTCTGCTCTGAATGTGAGAGAGGCTGCCTGGCTGACCCACAAGTCTACATTTAAGTCCCCAAATCCACAGCTTTGAATTAGGAGTCAAGAAATTGTTCATAGCAGATCACTTCCATGGCCACATAATTCTTGAGGAGACCTAATATTGTGCTGCCATGGCACTGATGCCATATGTTTCTTCCTGCTCTGTCGCCTTGGAATACAGAAAGAGTTCAAGGGCAAATGTATCATTTAGTCAGACTCCATCAGTAATGACTATCAGAGGCGAGATAAAACCAATGAAAATAAAAACACTATATATATGTGTGTGAAAATGTATTATAGAAAGTCAGGAAATATGTAAGTTAATTTTGTCTGTGCTGCAAAAGCAACCATTCATGCCTTGAAGCGAGCTGGGTGGGGCTGTGGAGCTCATTGTGTGACCTAGCAGATACGTTTCTGACCAGTTTTGCTTTTCACAAATATTCTTTCCCTGCATCGATTTTTTTTTCTTGATAGTACTGGAGATCAAATTCGGGCACTTATGTTTGCAAGGTAGATATGGTGCCACTGAGCTAAATCCCTGGCCCAACTTTGTATCAGTTTTGAGAAGAGCTAACTCATGGTTTCAGCTGTTATTAAATGTGTAAGTTTTGGATGAATTGCTAGCTCCCCGAAGCCCCTTAGTCTTCTCATATACAAGATGTAGGAATCTCTACTGTTATGAGAGGTAAATAAGACAATGGCAGTCAGTGGCCTAGCTGGCAGCAAGGACTGAGGGAAGCACTGTTACTATTCTATGCCCAAATGTTATAAAATGCACCTAATTAGTCATGTATTACTAGCTGGTTTGCAGTTGCTTTACACTGTATTTAAAAGTACTATTCTGCATCATTTTACAATTGAGATCAATCTTTTTGAGAAACAAGTAAATTTATGATACAGAGAAAAAAGACTTGAATATTTGACTCTTCTATTTCTTCCATTCTGAGCTAATTCATTTGCAAATACCTCGGTTTTCTATGTAGACATAATATAAAATCCTATATGCTAAATTTAACAAAAGTGTTATCTATGCCTTGCAAACTGGCCAAATCATGCTGGTATCTGATTTCTTTCTTTGTATCTGAGATATGAAAAATTTCCATTCATTTAACATTCATGAAAAGACCATTAGTATATTATACCCTAAGTGATCAAACATTTGTTAAAATAATCAATTTAGCAGTAAAAGTTCAATAGACAACATGAGGGGTATAAGTCCTTTCCCGCCACTGAGCCTATAAGTTGTTTAATATAATGTATAAAAGCCATAATCCCATTGAAATAAATCGTATTTAATGTTTTTTGTACTTTTATATGGCATCAGTTGAAAGGAAAACTGCATTTTCCTTAGAAATGACTGTTTCTTTTTTCAGGGCTCTGAGAAATTAATACTTTCAGTGAATATGTAAATTCATTGAAATGGCAGATTTCCTAAGTAGTAGCTTTTGCTTTTGTTAATCAAATTACACATCTTTCCTTTTATTATTAGGGGAACTAAAACTTTCAACAAATTATTGGCCACTTTGTAGAAGATATTGTGTCATTCAGCTGAACTAAACCGCTATTTTTCAAAAATATATTGGCTCTATCAACTGGAACAAGATGTGATGTATCAGTGAAAGAGGCCCTCTGCTTAGTTTTCAGCAGTTGAGTGTGCTGACTGGGTAGCTGACCTGATTTAGTCAATAAGGCCACAGCAAAGGGAAGGAAGGACGTCCGAGTGAACCTCATGGAACAAAGACACAACACTCCCCCAGACTGTAGATAGCTTTTGCTGTTTTGTGGATCATTTGCTTTTTGTTTGAGTTAATTTTGGATCTAAGCTTTTGTACTGACATCATCTCTGCATTCTCTTTTCTCCTCCTCTTGCTTTTATCTAGTTCGATGTATCATTCTGAGTTTTGTCATTATGTTTTTGCATCAGCAAAATACCTAAACAAGATATAGTTCAATATGACTGGTGAATATATATTGGTAGCCAGAAAGTTCTAATTAGATGGGGTTTTCTTCACTTAATGAGATTATTATCACTATCTAAAGTTTCTGTGCTAAGCTTTGCTCTTATCAGGTGTATTTTACCAAGGTGTTTTCAATGAGGAGCCAGCCACAGTTGACCACAACATTGGCAAGGTGATTAAATGTATTCTGGCTTGAGTTGTGCTGATATTTGTGATTGTGGTTGATACTGCCTAACTCTGTAGATGTCTGTCTGTGCCTGGTATAGCACTGTGATCACTGTTAGGGTTTTTCTTGAGGAAAGCTTTGGACTAATTTTCCAGGGTCTTATTTGCTCTTCTGCTGAAGGCAATCCCTCAGGGACATTCCAAGTGACTCAGTTATCCTTAATACACAAATGTCTTGGAGACTGTAGAATAGTCCCAAAGTGAATGCTGATAGCTATACTTTCCCTAGCATTCAAGATGGAAGCTGGGAAAAAAATAAAATAAAAAAAATAGGCTATGTTACCAAATCAGTGATAGAGGCTGTATATAATTTCTCTAAATGAAGTCTTTGAAACCATTTTGAAGGATCTATTTATTATATAAATACAAATGAAATGTGACTGATCAATAGGAAGAAAAAAAAGATTGAAATCAAACAATATTATTTTAAGAGATGACCTTCCATCTTCCTTATTTTTTCATCTTTTATTATATTCTTATTCTTTCATTATGTATTCTTTGTAATAGTTCTATTTTAAGTTGTTAAGTGGTTAAAATTTATTTGCAAGAGTTTAAACTTGTCAAAGATTACTCTTCTTTGACACTAAAAAATAGAACTTGACACCAGTATGTAGTATTTATTTGTTTTGTATCAGGCGATCTCCCTGTTAGGTCCAGAAGATTTTCTACTTTGGCAGATCCGTCTCTGGCCACATATGTGGTAGATACTGTCACAGATACATTTCTACTTCTACACCTAAGTGCATAATACCAATTAGATCAGCAAACATTTCTTACATAGTAAGTAGGAGATATATAACAAGTATTTTGTGTAGATCATTTCATTTGATCTTAATGACAGTATGAAGCACAGGTGTATTATTATGCCAGTTTGTAGGAGAAGAAGTAGAGATCTACAGAGTTTAGGTAATTTTCCCTAAGTCAGACAGGCATTAAGTGGTAAAAGTGAGACTGAACCTGGGCAATCTAACATGGGATTCATACTGTTATCTACTGCCATTTTCCTCTCACCAAAAATACACCATTGATTAACAAAGACCGTAAGTACTTTCTAGGGAAATGTAAGAGGAAGATGGAGTTGGAGGTCAGAGAAGAAAGGAGCTCAGTGATATCTAATCCATCTGCTTCTGTTACATGTGAAGTAGAAGAGAACCAGGGCTACCTGTTCATCTGTTCAAGTCCACCCAGCCTCGTGAATTGAGAGAAACAGGACCTGCTTCTGCAAGTCTCTCTCTGCTTTAAGTCATAAGGTGAAAGGCTCATTAAAGATTCATGTTCTATAGATAAATTTCCCTGCAGTCCTTTATTTAATTTGGCCCATAGCATCTAGGGAATTGACTAATGTCCCTGTAAACACAGAATGCTCAGAACTCCAATTATGGGGAAAAAAACCCCAAATCATTATTGATGTGAAGTTGAAAAACCTGAACCCCAAACTGCACAGCCACACCTCAGTATTTTCAACTTACATAATTCAAATGATATTTGGAAAGTCTTAGGAAAACAAAAGCACCTTGATGAAGATCCATTCAATTCGTATCCGAGATGCCAATATATGGCCAGGAAGGTGAACAGTACAGGTCAGTGTGTCCTCAAAGCCCCCTTTCCTTTGAAATCTCTAGGACTGCAAAGATGTGGGCTTGCTTTTCACCCTCCCCTCCCCAAGGGCTCTTGTGATGGGCATTTTTAATTAGGACACTTCTGATTCACAAATGGGAGCTACATCCGACAGCTTCCTTCTCAACACATGTTTTCTCTCTCATTCATCCATCTTACTTGTCAGCCTCTTTTTTTCCCTCTGTGACTATGTTTGAAATGCTGTCCCACACATCCTCCCATTATAGAAAGGAAATTTGACACCTGGGGAGGCAATATTTCCTCGTACTCTCTAACTGTGTGCAGGGCATGATGGCTAGTTCTCAAAATAGCACAGTCAGCAGAATTGAGAACATTAGTGCCTTGTAGAGGAAACCAAGGTTTTTTTTTTTCTGATGAGATGCAAATTGTACATTCTATATCTCCCATCAGTGAGAACATCATTTTGCCTTGAATAGTTATGCAAGCACCTTCATATCAATTAAGGGGCTGTGATGACATTGCTTTGACATCCCATTAGCCCTTGCCTTTAGTTATGTGTCTATTCAGAGCAGAAATCAAGAGTGATTTTGCAGGCAGAGGTGGAATTTGAAAAATCCTGGTGTTCTGAGTCAGATAAAGAACCACAGTCCCAGGTGCTTTGTTTGCTTCTTGGTTGTTTGTTTGTTACAATAGGTAGTAGTGGTTTGGATTTTGAGTTCAGTTATGGTAAGGTCTGTATCTTAGTCATTGCTGTAATACCACGGTGCTTAGGGAAAAACCTTGATCCTAGTAGAATCATAAACTATATGCTATTTGACTGTTTCTCCACATGGGCATTACATACACAAATGGTTATAGCATAGTGGTCCTATGGTAGGAGGATTTTTTTTAATGAGAAGGAATGTGGAGTTTATTTGACATAATTCTTCGCCATGGGGCCATTTACTCATCAACAAATTATGGAGCACTTACTGAGTGGCAAACTGTCATGGGTGGGAATCAAAAAGGATTTTTGTACTCTGGGGATTCAGCTTAGTGGTTCTGATACCTGCCTCACAAGGAGTTTTGGTTTCAAGGGGATTTTAGTCTGGTGGAAGACACTGACGTATAGGAACATCAGGAGCCACATCAGAAGCTGTGCCTAGTGTTGCTATAGAGTTAGATATCAGATGGGGCTCTCCTTACTCCAATATCATCTGCTCATTTAAATCTCTCCATCACAGAAAGGTAGAAATAGAACCAGCACCCTCACCTGGAGTGCTAATTCTTCATCCACTTCTGTAGCACCTTCTGTCCAATTGGATGCTTGTGATTTATGGGACAAGTGCTAGAGTGGCTCAAAGGTTTACTCTTACGAACATCAGACGTGTGACCATTTTTGTTTGCCAAACCCGTTTTGGTATGATTTAAACACAGCAGATACCTTAACTAGTGGTAGTACTTTCTAGTTTATTTGGTCTAATTTGAGAGGCATAAAAAGTCCTTGAAGTTAAAAACAGACATTTTCGTTCCAGGATATCTAAGAGAGCTTTGGTTGCCAGCTTGAGACAGGCAGAATCGAAAGTAAATTTTAACCTAGGCCAGACAGGTAGGAAATGAACAGGAAAGAAAAGGTGGACATGTAGAGCAGCGTGGGCATTCTGTATCTGTTTATAGAACAATTGAATATTTTCAATATAAATCAAGATGTAGCAGTGTTCTGGAAGTGTAAAGGAAAAAAAAATATTGCTTTTTTTTTTTTGTTTGCTGGTGAATTACTAGGCTACCACTAAATTACAACCCCAGCCAGAAAGAGTTCTCATTACTGAGGGAGGACGATTTCATAAAAATGCAATTCCTTGAGCATTGGTGGAGATATTGAATTTTGAGGGGGACAGCCTAGAAGGAATAAACAAGTATTCTGAAGAGAGGAAATGTTATAAACCTGGGGTGAATAGGCATAAAACAAACAAACAAAAACAAACAATTTACATAAAGAATAGTTCTGATGTGCAGTCCAGGGACCTCGTGGGATCATCATGACTTTTTCATAGCATCTGTTAGGTCAACTCTCCCCTCATGCTGGTCCAAGGCTGTTACCTGGGTCTTCAGTGTCATTATTTCTTTGAGACACTATGTGGCTCAGACAAGCCTTGAATTCAGCAGTCCTTCTGCCTCTGCCTCCCAAGTGCTGGGATCAGGCATGAGCCACCACGCCTGGCTTCAGTGTCCTTTTTCTGTGAACATACAGTGGAGCTTGGTAGAGGGCCTGTGACAGACAGTGTGTGCCAAAGACTGAGTGCAGAAGCAAGTGAGATCCCATCTGTCTTCCATCAAGTGGGCGGTAGAAGGATTTGCAAAGTGAAAAACCCTACCACTCTTCTCTCTCATTTTATCTTTAAGAAATACTGTAATTGCCACAATATATGCAATTGTTGATGATATACGTGACTTTTGCTTTTTAAGTTAATATTTTGATAATTTTTAAAGTATCTCAGTTTAATTTCTAACATGGCAAATATCAACATAGATGTAATTGTTCAGCAGCTAACTGGCTGTGTCTCAAAAAAACACAGTTTGCAGTATTAAAAGTACAGTGCATTGTAGATCTTCAAGAAATCTACATATATAAAAGTGTTCCTGAAGACAAAATATTTGAGCATTTCCTTGTCTCAATACAGGGTGTAGTCTAGGGGGACATAGACTGGAAAGGCCAACTAAGGACTTACTTGGCATTATGGAATATTGGTTGATTTTTGTAATTTGCATGCAGGGGATCGGCACAAGCAGAGTTGTGCTTTTGAAGATAACTGGAGTGAGTATAAACGATAGATTTGAAGAAAGGCTGAATTACAGACCATAGATATCAAAATGCCAATGAGGAGAGTCCAGCAGGGAAGATGAAGGCCTGACTGGGCACAGCAGCACTAAGAAAGTAAGGCAGGGGGCTATTCCATATATAGTGGTCTTCTTGATTCCTTCAAAATAAGGCAGGAGGAAAAACTCGAAAAGCACTCCAAATTTTCTTACTAAAAGATGAAGTTATACACATAACACATACTACAGAAGTTTTTTCAAATGCAAAGCCCTGAGCCATGTGCTGTCATTAAATGCCAGATGCATGATTTCATATCCTAGCTTCAGTGAGCGCTGTGACCTAATTCTATTCCTCACTTTGCTCATCTGTAAAATGGTGCTAATACTGTATTCATATTTACATTGTAGGACTGATATACAGTGCATTAGTCAGCCTTGCTTACTGTCAACCCTCTACAAAGGTTTGGTAGAGAAAAAGCGTTTCTGTAATGTGGGTCAGGAATGCCCTCCCAGACCCCTTTGTTGAATGCTTGCCTTTTAAAGTAGGTGAGTGGAAGGTGTTGGAACCTTTAAGAGGCAGGGCTTAGTGGGAGATCATGTGATCACTGGGGCAGGTCCTTGACTGCACAGTGGGAGCCCAGGCTGCCCTCTTCCTCTTTTTCAAATCCTCAGGCCATGCCAAGGGCAGCTTCTCTCTCCTGTGCATTCCCTTGGAGGTGCTGCCAGGACCCAGTGCAACAGAGTCAATCTGTCATGCCCTGCAACCTCTTTTAACTGTGAACTGTGAACTAAATCTCTTTTTTTTTTTTGTATGAGATGACTTCTTTGTGGGATTTGTCAGAGTGACAGAAAATTGACCAACACAGCTGTGGTGTGGAAAAGAGGCAGCTGTGGACCCTGAGTGTGATGGGGTTCTTGTCTGAGTGTGGAAGCTTAGTGACCTTCCCTGAGTTGTATCAGCAAAAATGGATGCGTTTCCATCAACTCAATCGCCACTTCCCAAACTTACCTACAGCAAACAGAGGTGGGTCTTGGAAGTTGTAGGTAAATTTTCTAGGTAAGTTTGCTTTTGTCGATTTAAGTGTTTGCTGGTAGTTTAACCAGGTGCTATTGCTCACTAAGGACCTGAAAGAGCAGGGACGTGTGGTTACCTGTGGGTTGTAGGGAGGCCACAGGAGACTGATAAAAGAGTAGAGAAGGTAGAGTGGCTTAACAAAAGTGGATTTATACTTTATATTTAAATTCATGTGAAGTTTTGCATTTTATTTAAAAATATATATGAGTTTATTTTGGTTTGTAATGATGTTTTAAATTATTTACTGTGAGGGGAAAAATGAAGCTTTAGGAAAAGGCCCATAGATATCGATTACCCCAGCACTTGGTTGCATACTGCCAGTGACAGTGGGTTTTGAGCACTCTTTAATATCCTTAGTAGAAGCCTCTCCCCCCACGAAAAATAAAAAATAAACTCTGTATATGCCTAAGTTCTTTGCAGGAGAAACAATGAATCATGAAGATTAATTGTGTCTTGTGAGTTTAATAAATAATATCAGTTAACAGGGAGGTTGAAAAGTTGATGTATGTAATTAATGCTGAGTGAAAGTGCTGTAGCCAAAGATTTGTACAAAATGCTGTCTTTTTAAATATATGGAAGGGCAATTTTATTTTAAAATTCATGAAGACTTGCATTTAAACTCAGCAACATTTTCTGTGGAGGTAATTGAAGAAACCCCACGCAGCCAGCCACCTCCCAAAAAGAGAAGGAATAAAGACGTTCTACAAATAAACTAAGCTTTTTGGATTGTATTAAACTCAGGGGAAGGAATTTAACTTGGATTTCAATTATAAATAAATTTTCCAAAGTTTACTTGGATGAATTCCTGCTAATATCAAGGAGAAAAGTACAACAGTATAGCAGGCATATCAAATGGCAACTGTCTTGATCATGTGAATAACTGTAACATCCCAAATGGGCCTGGTGACATTGTATGTCACCTGATAGGATGCAGTGTGAGGTAAGACGTGTCCCTCATTGATTATTCTTAGAAGATATGTTGAACTTGAATCTCATCTAGCTGTTGGGTTTAACTTGTAATTTCCAGGATATGTAGGAGTTGGAAGAACAAGTTAATGACAATAAATCAACCCAGAATGGGGAGCAACCTACAGAAGAATCGAATTTCTTCCTCAATATTTTAATGCAAAATGGTACTGACGATGACGATGTGTGTGTGTTTGTGCACTGTTTCCACAATCTTGAGTAGATATCAGTTGAAAATAAAAGAGCTTTCAGTGTCAGCTGGAGAAATCTAAATATTTAAAGCATTTAACCAGAGTAGGGAATTACTGCCTTTTCTTAGGCTGGTGAATGGTATTAAGTTATAGAATGTATACATCTTACTTTTAGGAGAAATGTGCTGAGATATTTAAGAAACAAAATGTTATGATATCAGCCACTAACTTTCAAATGATTTAGTATGAGAAGAAGAGATATAAGAAATGAGACATAGATATATGCATATATACATTATATGGAGTGAGAAAGAGAGTACTTGCAAAAAACTACCAAAATATTAGTAATTGTTGACTTTAGGTCATACATCTATTGATCTTTATAACAAAGTTTTTAATTTTCAAGCACGTTTGGATTTTTTTCAGAAGAAAAATTGATAACATTTATTTTAGCTGTAGCAAGAACTTAATGATAGGTGTATGCATTTGTTTAAAGCATCACTGACTACAGTTCACACGTTCATTGCACATAAAGTCTTTGGATATAACAACATGTTGGGGAGGTAATGAGAAGCACATAAAGGATCCTTTTGTTTCCATTGGCTTGCAGATAGTATGTGAACACTATTAAGCAATGGGACATGCAGACAAATGACGATCATGTGATATGATGTTATAAAGAAAAAACGAGGATAAAATTTGATGAGAGAGAGTGGTAGAGGGGACATAATTTGGGACGGTGGGCGAACTGAAAGGCTTTCCTGGAGAATTAGTTTCTTCTGGAGTCTCCTTATGACCCTGTCCTCAGCAACATCTTTGGGCCACAGGCTCTTGCAACCTCCACTCCTTCTAGCACTGTCTTGGGCGGCCCAGTAGAAGTTCACCTCCTGTGTATCACATCTTGGTCTGTCACTTAGGACAGAACTTTTGATGTATGAATTCATCTCCACACTATCTTTAAAGAATGAGGAGTGTGACACAGGAGTTCAGATGTTATGAAATTATTCATATTTGAAATTCCTCTCCGTGTGTGATGAAATATGATGGGAAGTTTACAATAACCAAGAGACGATTCACTTTCTGTGTCTACTTGGATCAGTCATAGTGTTTAGACGTGTAGTCCAAAACTAGTCTAAACGTAACTATAAAGGGATTTGTGGATGTGATAAGTTTCCAACGAGTTAACCTGCAGGAAATAACTTTGGTGAGACTTATCTGATCAGTTGAAGGCCTCTGGGTTTCCAGAGGAAGAAGGAATTCTGCCTCAAGAACAGAACACGGGAGCTTTGCTTGAGTTCTGTCCCGCTGTCCTGTGGAGTTCAGATTGAAGCCTGCAGCATTAACTCTTCACTGGAGCTTACAGACTGTTGGCTTTGCAGATTCCAGATTTGCCGAGCAGTTCCTTAAAATAAATCTCTATCTGTCTGTCTCCTACTGATTTCATTTCCTGGTTAACCTTAACTAATTTAAGCTCTGAGCGATAAGACAGTTACTATTCTCACAGCACAAATGGCTGAGGAGAGGCCTGGAGAAGTCCCACAATTAAGCCAAGACTCCATGCTGGCTTTGTGAGTCTAGAAGGAAGCAAGGTCGCTGGTTTACTAACCCACTGGAGTTTTAAAATGGAGGCAGCTGCTTGCTAAAACCTCTATCCCTTAGCCAGGACAGTGTGCTGGCCCGGGAGTGACAGTTTAACATTTCCTCTCTTTGTACTGCATTGGACTGGATGCTAAGGTGGGCGGCGCTGAGGGGCTTCGGAGCTCCCCACGCATATTGAACCAGCACAATATCTACTGGTTCTCCGGGAGCTTTCCGCGGAACCAAACAATCGCCGCCCTGTCAGTGTGCTGGGGGACACCCCGCCACCAGCAAGCTGAAAGATTTCATCTGTCGCAGTCAGTAATGAAAGCCTGAAAAGGATTTCTCTGGAGATATTTTCTTTTTGATGGATTTTCTTTGTTTACAGCGAACTTGGGACTTACACATTGCAGCCTGTCTTTGCTGGGCTGAAATAACTGAACCACAAAATCTGGAACAATAACTTGGGTGTTCTTTGAAGTACAGTGGCCCAGACCTTGACTCTGTTCACACTAGGTGGAAAATTAAAGGAGAAGCAATTATAGTCTGGTGACTCCCTTGATGGTGGAGGCTGGTGCTGGAGGCTGCGTGCTCCAGCCAGCCTCTGAGTGGGAAATCCCTCTGTAGGTGCTTTGGGGAGAGACTCGCTTTTCTCTGATGCCTGGACTAAGCTGTGCCCTCCTGCTGAGAGGTCAGGAACCTGCCGCCCCAGGGTAGTTTTAGGCTTCACTGCATCTTTCCTGCTCACATAACAGAGCATCATGGGAGTTTGCAACTCCCTGCTGCTGTAGCTGGAGTACCTGACCAGCACAGCTCAGACACTTCCCCTTCCCAAAGCTTATGTGGTTGTGTATGACCTTCTTTTCATTCTGTGCCTCGTTTTGCTCAGGTGTGAAATGGGAAGACACCTTCCTTTACCGGAATGTTAAAAAGGCACTGAGTGATATGATTGCTTTTTTTTTTTTTTTTTTTTTTTTTTTTTTTTTTTTTTTTTTTTTTTTTTTTTTGAGCCAGGGTCTCACTTTGTAGTTCAGGCTGGCTCTGAGCTCACTATGTAGCCCAGGCAAGCCTCGAACTCAGCAATCCTCCTGTCTCTGCCTCCTGAGTGCTGGGATTACAGGCATGAGCCACCACGCCCGGCACTGAGTGATATGATTTGAACATCAAACTTGGGATGGCACTGGGCAGTCATCTCATATTCTTTATGCTGCTTAAAAAACACAGTTTTATGCGGGTGGCTACAGTTAGTGGAGGTGTTTTGCAAATGAAGAAACCACAGTAAGGTGGGTTAGGTACTTTTCCCATGGTCCCTTCGACGCTATAACCTGCTCACAGTCAGC
>PVIC010030704.1:0-21755 GCA_004025085.1 Thryonomys swinderianus
AAGAAAGAAAGAAAGAAAGACAGGGATCAAGAGATGGATAGAGGGGGAAGAAAGGAGGAGAAAGGAGGATGAAAGACAAATTAAGATGTATTATGTGCATGTACCAACTCTGGACTAGGAATGTAAACATGAACTAATAAAATGATCTGAAGAAAATCACATGGCCAGCTAATTTGTTCAATGAAAATAATTATCCAAATATCAACATCCAGGAGGTGGACAGGTGAACTTTGGCTCTTCTCTTATGAAGAAAAAATATGAAATCTTTAAAATAATATCAAAGAAAAACAAATTACATAGGTGTCTATGATATGATGTTGAGTAAGAAGAATAATCAAAATGGTACAGATATTATGGTCTGAACTAAGTGAAAATATAAAATCTGAAAAATACAAAAATTAATTGTGGGTTTTTTTGAATGGGTGATTTTCATTATTCTTAGTTTCTTTTTCCTTTTCATCTTTCCAAAAAATAAATGCTGTTTATTTTTATAAGAGAAAAAGTATCCGTTGAGTTCTAGAAAATGTAAACAAACTTCATAGTGAATTATTAAAGGCTATTAAGTCAATATGAAATCAAATAGTTGAGGATGCTTTGAAAGACCCTGTAGAAAATATCTTTTATAAACCTCAAGCCCTCCAAAATTCTATAGATCAGCAGATTGTCAGCACCCATTGCCCTTAAGCAAAGAGCAAGAGGAATCTAAGTGTTCCCTCCTAGAAAGGCCACCATACATTTTAAGAAAACATGTGTTTTCGAAGTCCTTATAGAACGACCCTCTTTATAAAGAAGGTGCATTTTATTGGTTGTTTATATTAATGAATGAAAGGGGGAATTATCTCTCAGTGACTGGTGCAAAAATGATCCTTGCCTAGCATGGTGGCTTACACCTATAATCTCAGCACTCGGGAGACAGAGGCAGGAAGATTGCAGAGATTTCAGTGCTTGCCTGTGCTACATAGTGAGCTCAGAGGCAGCTTGAACTACAAAGCAAGACCCTGTCTCTAAAACAAAAACAAAACAAAAAAAAGATCCTTGTATCTTTTCAGTGTATTCCCAAAATAGATTTCAGTCTAACTCTGAAGAAAAGGAAAGCCTCTAAGTAGCCCAACATAACCTAGTCTCCATTTATTCTCTCTTACTCTTCCTCACTCTAATGGACCTGTTGCTGTTTCACTCCCATTCTCCAGTTTCTGATATCCCTCCAGCATCCCCTTAATCTTTTAACTTACATACCTAGATACCTTCTTTACCTACTTTTGGTTTTATTTAAATATTACCTTCCATGTAAGGCTTCTCCTTTGCCATCACACTTAATATTGCAGCCCTGACAAACTCTCATATCCTCCCTTTATTTTTCACCTTATTTTTCTCTTTATCATTCATTTCTTTAAACATACTTTATTTAACAACTCTTTTTACCCCCAAAGTCAGAAATTTTGTATGATTTATTCGTGTTACTCCAGGGCCTAGAACATTTCAAAAATATGAAACATGTACATACTTGAACCTACTCACATAAGTTACAACACTCATATATGTATGTCACTACTTCTCCATAATATTTGCCCTAAAACATCAGATAATTGGGGTAATATATGTTTGATAACTGACAGCACCTTTTATTGGGATAATTTAGTTTTCATTTGGTCCCCACTGTTGATGTTCAGAACATTTCATTTCATAGTGATTTTTAAAAGGAAAATAAAATGTTTAGGTCACAGAGGAAATATTCCTTAGCTGGCCTATACTAAGCATAGAGACTAATGGAGTCATCTATAGCCAAATGAAGTTTTGTAGATGTTTGAATTTTTACTCTACTTCATCAAATTTCCAGGATAATAGGATCCGAAGAGGACACATAAGGGTCCTGAAAAAACAAACATGGCAAGTGACATTCTGAAAGTCTTAGGGTAGACCAACTAGGTGAAAGAATATACCATATTCATGAATGAGAATATCAAACACTGTTGTAATGAAACTTTCCCCAAATTTATCTATAGGCAATTAAATAAAAATCCCAAGAGGGTTCCTTATAGAACTCTTAAGCTGATTCTCAAGTTTATATGAAAAACAAAACTGGAAGAGTCAAATAATCTGGGGGCAGAGAAACCACTTTAAGTTATACCACACACTATGTAACTTCTACAATTAGTATAGCTAGGGGCAAATAAGCTATGAAAAAAATACTATAGCTTTAAGACAGTGTGATATTTGGGAAAGGAAAGGCACATGGATCAGTAAGAAAATAAAGCATCCTACAACAGACCCTCAGGTATGTGGTCAATTTATATTTTTAAAGGAAAATGTGTTTATTATATATTATCATAATAAAAGGAAATATAGCTTCAGGATTAGGATATAGTATTATAAATTAGCATTTTATGTTGAAGCAACTGTAGATCACAATTATAAGAAACAACGAAGATATGCATGTACTCTACCCAAATTTCCCCAAAGGTGACATCTTACAAAACTGTAATGAAAAATCACATCTAGAATATAGTGATGATACAGTCAAGATATAGAATATTTCTATCACTATTAGAAGTCTTCATATTGCCTTTTTATTGCCATCTATACTTATTTCTCTTCAGGTTCAGTCCCCTTATTAACACCTGGTACCTATTAACTTGTGTTCTAATTCTATAATTTTGGCATTTATAGAATGCTATGCAAATAGATTAACATGGTATATAACATTTTCACTTGAATTTTTCACTCAGCATAATTCTTGGATGACTCATCCAGGGTATTTAATTTATCCATTATTTATTTTCATTGGTGAGCATTCCATGATATGCAGATATCTTGTTTAATCACTTATCCATTGAAGGTCATCTAGGTTCTTTCATTTCTTTGACTATTTCAAATGAAGCTAATATAAATATTCATGTACATGTTTCAGGGTTTTTATGTGAACACAAATTATTTTATTTGAGTAAATGCTCAGTTCAATTGCTGTTTCATATAATATTTGCATATATATCTTTTAAAGAAATTGTCAAACTATTTTCCAAAGTAGCCGCACCATTTATATTCCCATTAGTAATGCAAGACTATCTCAAATGCTCAAATAGAAATGCCAAACTCCCAAATAGAAACTGTATCCTTTCCAGATTTTAATATAGTCATTATTCTTTTGTCCATTCTGATAGGTCTGTAATGTAAGAGCATGTGGCTTTAATTAGCATTTTTCTAAAGGCTAATGATGTTGAACATTTTATGATGAATTTATCACTTTCTGTATATCTTATTTCATAATGAGTACAATCTTTTTGATCATTTTTAAAGTAGAAAGTTTTTTGTTATGGTCTTCTTAGAAAATTCTTTATATATTTATTTTAGATAGTAGCCTTTCATCAAATAGGTGGGTATCAAATATCTTCTCCCAGACTATACCTTTCAATTCGCTTAACAATGTTTTTGTTCTGAGTAAAAGATTTTAATTTAATGAAACCAGTTTAGCAATTTTTACTTTGTGAACTGTTCTTTTGGTTTCATGTCTAAGAATTCTCTGAAGATTCAATCAGGTTGTTGATGCTTAATATTACATTATGAAGTCTGTCTTCCTCATTTTTATGATTTAACATCTTACATTGATATTCATGGTTCATTTTTAAATTGCTGTTTTATATAAGCTGTCAGGAACTGCAGGCAATTTACTCAAACTTACTCAACTTACTCAGACATAAGGATGTCTGTCCTGCCCTGTGGGATCAAGTACTAGGATTATTGCAGACATCTGTCCTGTTCTGCGGGATTTTAAACTACAAGGATTACTGCACTAGGATTATTGGCCTTAAAACTTAGTTTGATTTAAGGATGGGTGCCCTGTTCCACTAGATCTTCAACTGCAGGGATTATTGTGGACAACCGCCCTGTTCTATGCATGCTAGCATTTTGGATGTGAAATCTTGGGGCCACTCTGATTTATGCATGCTAGGATTATGAGTATGAAGGCTTGGTACCAAATAAAGATGCGGCAAATTCAGGGTATTGGACTGCCTTCCACTGCGGCTACTCTGAGCAGCAACAGTGGAGCCCAGGCTCATCCTTTTCCTCAAGGTTACAATTTTGTTTGTTAACCCTTTTGCTATGGTACTCACAGGGGACTGAAGTTTGCCATGAGGTTTCTGGCTGTGTCCTCTTCCCCTGACTCCCACAATAAGCTTTCAAGTTTAGGTAGAGGTTCATTCTTTTTGCACATTCCTTTATTCTAGCATCATTTATTGAAAACCACTCTTTCTTCACTGAATTGCATTTGTACTCTTCCCTTGTGAAATACATATTCAGACTATGTAGGATGTTTAATTTTGGTTGTCAACCTAGGCGAACTGCAAAATTCTAGAAAATTGGTAGAGCCTACATCTGGGTATTTCTATAAGAGTGTTTTAAGATACGATTGGTATGTGGATCAATGAAATGAGGGAAAAATCTGTTCTGAATACGGATAGCATGACCCAATATACCAGGCCCCAGATGGAACAAAAAGAAGGAAGCTTTAAGGCACATGCAAGCTCAATTATTCTGGAGCAGATGTGATTTTTGCTGATGCTAATGCCCATGGGCATCAGATTCCAGATTCTTCAACCTTGAACACAGACTCACACAAGTGAACCTTCTTCCAGGCCTTTGGCTTTAGACTAGGGCTGCATAATTCTTCTCCTTGTTCCAAGGCTTCCAGTTTCTTCAGCTGAGTAGCTTCTGGCTCCTGGCTCTTCAGTCTGAAGAGAGCCATCATGGAACCATCCAACCTTTGATCATGTAAATTAAGTCTAATAAATTCCTTGTAATAATCATATATATGTATAATTGGTGCTATTCCTGTAAAGAACTAAGTCTTGATATAAATAACTAAGATTTGCCATATTATAGGAGTAAGAGCTTCATACATGTTGTGCTTATCACATCTGCTGATTGCATCAAGAGGCTACATAAAGGGATTGACCCAAACCACCTAGATTTATGCAAGCACACTCCATGATATTTGCACAATGACAAAGTTACCTAACAATACATTTCTCAGAATGTAGTTCTGTATGAACAGTCTATTGGGTTAAAATAAATTGTGTGGTCAAAGTAAAAGAAACAGAAAATCGTATATAAATTTGCCAAGTTTTCCTACTCATGGAGACCACAGAACAAAGAATCTGTGTTAAAGACAAAGGGAAGGCAGATCTATATACCAGTCTAAGATTTTAAAGTAGGAGCCATTAACCCTTGGTAGATTAGAGAATCAGAAATAAGTCACTATGTCACAACTGATATTGTGAGATATAGCAGCAAAGAAACCCTGCATATTTAACAAAAACAGAGATTTAGTACTTTTCACCAGAAATTAAACAAAAATTTAAAAGAGAATAAATATTTACAGTGTTCATTTTAGTGGGAGTCTTCATTGCTCATTAGTTCTAGAATAGTGAGACAAATTTTGTGTCCAGTAGACTTATATTTTAAATCTAAATATTGACACATGTGGCATTAAAACAGGCTACATTGCTATATCAAAGTATAGAAATCATAGAAACATAAAGTGAAATAAACCTAAAGTCTTCATTCACATTCATCACCAAACTTTATGCAGCATAATTACTATATATATTGTGCATATCCAATCCTATCCAGCACTGGATTAAAGTCATGTAAGCAATGTGTCATTCAACTAGAAATAGGTACGTGTAAAATGAAAATTAAGTTGTATCATATACTGGTACAAATTCTCAATGTGGAGTGTAATTGTGAGGTGTATATATAATGTACCAATAAAATGTACTACAACAACAACAAAAAAGAAATAGGTACATGTGATAAACAATTACAAAAAAAATATTACCACAAAATCCTACTCTGTTGGAGTCTCATGAAAATAATCTGGAATTATAGCTAGAGGAATAAACACAATTATGAATTATTTTATATTCCTTACTATTATATGATTTCATAAGAGATTTGTATCTATTTAGTAGCACCTTTGTAACAGAAATGAGGGAGCCAACCCTCTTGATGACCCCCAAAGGAATGTGACTTTTGTTCTCATTCTGCATATTTAAGAAAAAAGACCTGCCATATCAAGAAGGAAAAACTATTATACACAAAGGCTTTATACAGGCTGACAACTGACAAGCCTCTTCTCTCCTTCCCCCCAGTTACCAGCTCTACTAGGTCTTTTTCAAATTAAGAAAAGACCATACCAGCAATAAATTAATAAATAGATAAATACATACATAAATAAGCAAGCTGGTGTAGGTTAATACTCGTTACCATGTAATATTGTATAAGAAATAAAATCCTCATTGAATAAACTTATAAATAATTTTCAAAGTTCTAAACCTTTCAGTTTTGACTTATATCCGCCTGTTAATTACAGCGTAGAGTATCTCCTCTGATTTTTGTGGAAGAATTCTCCTGAAATACTTCTATTGTTATATAGTCCATTATGATATACCCATATAATAAACATACATATACTAAATTTCCTAAGGATGAAAAATAACTTAAATAATCATCACTTTTAATACTCAAGATAATTGCTGCTGTGCAGAACTTAAGAAAAAATGAGGAAGCCAAAAATAATTTAAATGAATCCAAGTTTAATTTAAAGCAGTTACATCTATAAGAAGGAATGTATAAAGCAGCAATTACAAACTCACTAATAAAAAGGAAAATATGCTAATTATAAATATATCCAATTGTACTGACATGTTAATTTAAATTTTATGTATAAGACTAAGTTTAAATTATCCAAAATGAGTATTAATTCTGAAAAATAACACTTCCATGCATGTAATATTTAACTAAAATTTTCAATGACTTGCAAAGAAATATCACTAATTTATAAAAGGGTGGTTTTTCCGTTCAATTTACAAAGTCTCAATTTCAGCCAAACACACCAAAATAATAAATAAATATGAATCTATTTAATACTCCATCTTTAAACTCTTCATAATCTTCACTGGGAAACAGACCCAAAGATAGATTAATCCTAAATAAAAAGCAACAAAATTGAATCATATTAAAATTAAATGTCAGTAGTTATCAAAAACTGTAACACTCTAAAACTGATGACAGTAGTTAGACACTCCCTGTATTGCACCTTGAACAACTTTTATCTTCTATAGGTGACCATAGAAGTTTCTGAAAAGTTCAACATGCAGTTCATATTTTGCCTTCCATTCCAAACCCTGTTAATACCCTTGATGACTCCAAGAGCTCCATTTATAAGAACTGTCACAGCACTTCATCACAGGATTTTAACTCCAGTCCACTTCAGCCATTCACAAAGGAGCCTATTCCTTAGACAATATCATCATTTAAGTTTTACTCTAAGCACTAGAACTTTTAACATGTTCCTGACTGACACATTTTTATCCTTTTACTTTTCGTACCCATTTGCTCTCACTTAGCAAGGTCTTTGACCTCCATTGAACTGCCAATTCCTTGATCATTTGTCAGCTTCATTTGCCTCCATTTTAGCCCCTAAACCATTTCTTTTTATGCCTGATTAAGCCTCTAGAAACCAGACTCTGAAATTGAAAATTCTTCGTCCTTGACATTGTCTGACATTCTGCACTCAATCCTCCCCCTCTCTCCATCCTCACACTGACATTTTCATCTGCATCTATTGTTAGAACCACAATATAACCTTTATAGAAGGATATCTATCATACCAACCACAACACACTTTTGAATGCTTGCTCAAAATTTTCACCACAACATAATAAAAATAAAATTCAAGACCTTCATTAAATGAGTTCTTCCTCCTGACCTCCTTATTTCTTATTTACTCATTTTCAAAACTCAATACCCTCTTTTTGACCCCTACTTATAAGCATGTATCACCTCTGCCCCTCTGTCAAGCTCACTTAAATACATTTTGTTTTTCACATGGACTGCTCTATACAGTCCCCTGTATTTTTCACCTACCTATTTGCCCCCTTTAAAAGCCTTTCCATGAATGGATCAAATTCTTTCTGGCTCTGTTTCAGAATGTTTTATATATTGACAGAGAACGTGATATGTGTGGAGACTCTTATTATCTTTACATGGAGCACATATTAACTACAAAAGAAAAATGTCACTATAAATGGCCAACTTCACCAACAGATCCAAGCTAATCCCAAAAATAAGGAATTGATGAAGATTATTGCATGGCTTCAGAGTGGTGTTTATATAAGGTTCCAGAAAAAATACATAACAGAAATCAAATAATAGGTAAAACATCAGCATATCCAGAAGGATAGTCTAAGAAACAGCTGGCCTATTCTCTTCAAAAACGTCAGGATAATCAAAGAAAAGAAAGATGAAAGAACTGTTACAGATTAAAAGAACACAAAAAAGACATGACAACTAACTGCAATACCTGATCCTGAACTGGACTTAGTACCTGAAAAAAACTCCCATTATAGACAATATTTGAATAATGGAGGGATAGAATTAAAAAGTATTAATTATGGGGCCAGAGATTTAGCTTAGTGGTTCTAGTGCCTGCCCTGCAAGCACAAGGCCCTGAGTTTGATCCTGGTAACCACATACAATGCTGGGCGTGGTGACTCACCCACCAGCCATCAATACCACATACCACAGTGCTGGGCGTGGTGACTCAAGCTTGTAATCCCAGCACTCGGGAGGCAGAGACAGGAGGATTGCTGAGTTCCAGGCTTGCCTGGGCTACATAGTAAGCTCAGGGTCAGCCTGAACTACAAAGCGAGTCTCAAAAAAAAAGTATTAATTATGTAAAGTTGTATATGACAACTGTAGTACAGTTATGTAAAAATATCATTGTTCTTAGGATATACATATGTACATATATATATACATACATATATACATATATAGAGAGATAGATAGATATTAAAGAAGTGGAGGTAATACAGAGAAGGAAAATGAGAAAACAAATGTGATAAAATGTTAAAAATTGGAGAATCTGGTCAAAGGGTTACTTGGAATTCTTTGTATTCTTGCAACTTTTCTGTACACTTGGAATTATTTAAAATAAAAGGTCAAGTAAATGCTCCATGTTTCTTTATTGTATCTTGAACAAAGTTTAAATTCTTCCTCCAGTATTGAAAAAGACACTCTTTAATAGTCTCAGCTTTCTATTATATCTTAAACTACTATCTCATACAATTTTTTTATGAAATTGTATATTTCATAAGCATTCTGTTGGAATAAATTTTGCTCATCTTCATATCTAAAATATATTGTGCTCCTCACACTCCCACTTATAAAAGTCTAATTTTCTTTTCCAAGGCTTGTTTTACTTCTCCTATTACTTTTCAAATTCCAGAAAACTGGACATAATCTCTCCCTAAGAGTTCAATGAAGCCAGGTAATTAAAAAACCAGGGCACAATTTGAAAGGAAGTATGAAAATATGACATACTCAGTTTAAAGTATCTTAAAGAAAATCAGAATTCAGGAGTAGAAAAGATATTAACTCATACACCTAGAAAACTTCATTGAGGCTATAAGATTTAGTGAGTTATCTGAAAGAAAATATGTAAAGAAAGAACAAGACCAACAAGTACTCCTAGGACAACAAAAGACACATCAGAAATGCACAGAAATACCGTTGAGTCAGAATGAGTGCCTATTATGTGCCAAAGACTGCATTAAGGAAGAAAATAGAACTAGCAATGGTTATACACTAAAAATTGGAGATGATAGGATATAAAAGGGAAGGAGAAAAATCTATACAATTATTATCAAGTGATTACTTACCAGAACATATAGAAGATTCATTTTGTATATTTTGAATCTAGAAACAACAAAAAAAATACAAGAAAAAATCAAGCTTGTCTATAGCATTGATTTCTTTATTAATAAATGTATATTAAGGAGTAGATTTATAATGCTTTGCAGCATAATTATTAATTTTATTAAAATTTTTTACAATTTAAAATTAATGCAAAATAGTTAACTTCAAAAATATCTTTTTAAATAAGAAAATTATTTCTAAAAACACAACATGTTATTCTAAATTGTTAAAAAACCATTACAATGTTACTTTATGTTTAATAGAAGGATTCTTGCTGAGGTAGAAAAGACCCCATAAAGTTCAAGCTTATACAACTGGACTAGTATTCTGAAAATATCTAAATTTTCTTTTTACATTTCTCTGCCTATTTAAACATCTGTTTCTTTTAAGAAATCTCTATTTCTATTCTTCCTAATACTCCCCTTACTCCCCATTCTCCTTAATTGTATAAAGAAGACTAAAACAAATCTAAACATTGGTTAATATGTCATTTTGCAAGCTATTTATGCTATTATTGATGCAATAGTCCAGGTACATTAGCTTTCCAGTGTTATTTATAAATGGTATTCTGATTTATTTCTTATCTTATTAAAATATTTTTCATAAATTAAATAGTACAAGTTTAATAAACTTGTTAAAAAGAAATTGTCATCAAGAGACCATACTAAGACACAAGGAACAGCATGCATGTTAGGATATGCGTGTGAAGGAAAAAAATAACTATTTTGATTCATCAATTTCTGACATTATTTGTCAAATTAATTTTACTTAACTTCATATTTTGAGAATCCAGAACTTCCAATTCTTTTAATAAACATAATGGATTATCTATAATTTGCCCTGGCAACAATACAAACTCAAAATTGATGCAGCATTAGAACATGGCTTAATTCATGAGTCATTTCCCAGACATGGAATAATGACATCAAAGCCATAACACAAGGTCATATTTTGTTAAATGGATTAAATTGTACTGCAGAATCTATGAAAAGGAAATGATTATAAGAAGTTACATATCATGTAACTTTATATTGCAGTTTAAATGTTTGTCTTCATCAATATAGATGGGGTTTTTTTGAGACAGGGTCTTGCTTTATAGTTCAGGCTGACCCTGAGCTCACTATGTAGCCCAGGCAAGCCTGGAACTCAGCAATCCTCCTGTCTCTGCCTCCTGAGTGCTGGGATTACAGGCATGAGCCACCATGCCCAGCACTGTGGTATGTGGTATTGATGGATGGTGGGTGTGAGTCACCACACCCAGCATTGTATGTGGTTACCGGGATCAAACTCAGTACCTTGCGCTTGCAAGGCAGGCACCAGAACAACTGAGCTAAATCTCCAGCCCCTATAGATGGTTTTTTTAATCTGAATTTACAAGTTGGCATTAAAGCTCAAGTTTAACAGACAAATATGTTTGGTTCACTCTATTAATTCTAGTCACATTCCCCTTCTATGTTCTACTGATATCTATATGGTACCAGGGCCCACTCTACATTCATCACTTGGAGATGATTATACTAATTTTTTTACAGTGGAAAGTAATAATGTGGTAGCCTTATTTCTATAGTTTTATACATTAAATATGATAATTAAGAAAACTACTAACATGATGTGATCCAAGGTTAACCAAACTTAACAGAAGCCAGTCTTATTTAATATAGTGAAAACTGCATTAACTTACTTTCATTAGGTGATCTTTGACATGAAAGCCTATGTCTATATTTTTCATTTTCTTCAAGCATTCTAGAAATCACTTTGTATACATTACTCCATACTGAAACCTTAAAAAGATAAGCACAGTTAAGGAACATGAACCAAAAAATAAGAATGCATTTTGATTGATACAAGTGAGAGTGACCCAACTGCTTTGTATGTCCATCATTATAAAGCAAATTAGCACATAGAGAGCTGGAATTTAAATTTGATTGTTTCCCTGTGATCACTGAACTATGTGACCTCTTTTTTAACTTCTTAAAACTTCCTCCAGTAGTATTTAAATTGTAGTGGATGAAGCTTCTTTCTATAAGTCTATAAATTGCTACTTAAATGGTTCCAATACATTCAATTTTCAAAAGTAATAAGAACAGTGAATTTCTATTCCTATGCCTAAACCACTGGACATTGATTTGATGTTTTAGTTAAGAATTAAAAGTTAAGAATTAAAAATTTCTTCCATAATATACCAAAGCAAAATTACTACAGATTATGAATAGACTAAAACAGACAAAATGAGAACTATGAAAACAAACTGCCACTTATCAGATGCTTGACATTGTGTAAGTATTTAAATCTCATAGAAGGACACTCAACACACTGAATTATTAGAAATAATAAGAATACATATGTTTACTCTGGTGTTTGGCACACAACAGTTCAAAGAATTACTGCCTTTTGCTCTTTTCTTCCCCCTTAAAATGGTTCTTGGAAGAAATATGTCTTAGTATAGTGAGATTAGATACTGAAAAGCCTCATGTGGTGAGGCTTGTTGGAGATGGCTGGATCTAGGGTCTGTGATAGTGGGATTAGGAATATCATGCTGGATTAAATAAAATGTTGGGAGTAAAGAAGGTCCATTCTGGGTGTGTCACACCACCCAAAAGGCAGATGGCCTGGAAGGATTGAAAGGTAGAGGCAGGCTTCTGCTGCTTCTGCTATTGTCATTGCTTGTTGCTTCCAGCCTTCTGCCTAGCATCCTTTGCCATGTACTGTTTTTCCTCCCTGATATGCCTCTGCCACACCACTCTTACCTTGGAGCCAGCCAACTATAGATGAAAATTACAAACTGTGAGCTGAAGTAAAACTCTCCTCCTTTAACTTTGGGTTTTGGGTATTTGACTCCGCAATGAGACAAAGGGTTAGTAATGTTTAATGTTATTTTATATTATACATAGTTTATATATATATATAGTTTATATATATAGTTTATATATATATAGTTTATATATATATATCAAACTCAAAGCTCAGAAACAATGTAGTTAATATGCCATAATATATTAATAATTTTTTGAAACAAAAATGGTATTCAAAGACTAGTAGACTATCTGATCTTTGGTATGTTTAAAACACTCAGGTTACCATGACATTTGGACAAACAGTGTCAAGAACAGTTGAAGAGTAAAGGTACATCCTAGTCAGCTTTCCTGCTAGAAAATTAATATGTATTCTTTATCTTTGAAAAAAGCAATATAGTACTAATACAGATAAATTATCTTATCTATGAAATCCACAATTTTCTTCTTATACTACATTATTAAAGTTTCATAAAGATTAAACCTTGAAAAATCTCCTGGTGGATTATATCTATATTAAAATGCATGTATACCTTCAAATATTAGAAAAAATATTCTTTTTGATTAATAAATATTTCCAAACCCAGTTCTACCAAATTCAATTATTTCATTTCAGAAAATTAAATTATTCTATTTTCACTATCTTGAATATATTCAAACATTTTTAGAGAGGATTAACTATCTAAAATTTAATTACTTCTTATTCCCATTTACAATAACATACCTTTTTTCTTTTTCTCATTGTTTTGCAAGCCTCATGCAATTGTATGGGAAAGTCAAACACTTTAACTGCATCCTTTTGGGTTAAATCTGATTTTTAGAAAAGAGTGAAAGGGTAAATATAAAAATAATTACATATTTTAAAGAATATACTATCCTGAGACTAAAGACCAGAGAAAGGGCTCTCAATCTCTATGTGTATATTTTTATAGTTGTTGGTCTATTTCATTTTTTATTTTCTTTCTCTTTCTTTCTTTCCTTTCCTTCCTTCTTTCTTTCCTTCCTTCCTTCTTCTTTCTTTCCTTTCTTTCTTTCTCTTTCTTTCTTTCTTTCTTTCTTTCTTTCTTTTCTTTCTTTCTTTCTTTCCTTCCTTCCTTCTCTTTCTTTCTTCCTTCCTTCCTTCCTTTCTTTCTTTTTATTTTTTTTGAGACAGGGTCTCGCTTTGTAGTTCAGGCTGGCCCTGAACTCACTATGTAGCCCAGGCAAGCCTTGAACTCACAGCAATCCTCCCATCTCTGCCTCCCAAGTGCTGGGATTACAGGCGTGAGTCACCACACTAAGCTGTTGGTGTATTTCTAAACACTAGGTAATATGACTTTACTATTTGGCTAATTCCATGCTGAAAACAACCAAGAAAACTATAACTAAACTTAGAAAGAAAAGCTTCCATCTAGATTTAATTTCATTTTCTAATGGTGAGGTGAGTCCAAAAAGGGTCAACAAAGAATATAGAAATTGCTAGAAATTACTTCTTGCTACATTGCTTTTCTCCAGTCTCCATTGTCCTCAATTCTGCTCCACATATACATAATGCTTCCAATAAAACAAAATACCTTGTGATTCCCTCAAGTATGTTTTACTCTTATCATTTCTAGGCTTTGCACATGGTTTCCTATCAGGCTAAAACAGTATATAAAACACATATGTGCACACACACACACCCTCCAGGAAAATTCATACTCATTCTTCAATACTCAACTCACATGTAACCTCCACTCCACACCCCTCAAGGACATCCACATATAGCAGTTTCCTATAAATCCTTATCATAGCACTTAACAACTTTAATATCATGTATCTTTCCTTCATTTAATTCACTGGTACATTTTAGTGTACATTATGATCACATTCATGATTGAGAATTTGTACATGATATATCCTGATTCTCATTTTTCCCATTCCTCTAATATCATGTATTTACAATATGTTTCCTCTACTAGGTTCTGAATTCCTGAAGGGCAATGGCCATGTACATCTTTTTATCCAGTCACATAGTAGTATAGATAGATCCTTGACTTATGATAAAGTTATCATGCCATAAATCAATTGTAATTTGAAAATATAATGAGTTAAAATGTGTTAAAATATATATCTAAACTGCGAAACATCATGGCTTAGCTCAGCCTCCCTTAAACACATTCAGCATACTTAGATTAAATTAATAGTTGGACATCTAACACAGCACCTACTTATAATAAAATGTTGTGTATCTCATGTACACACATAGATGATGTTTTGTACACAAAACAGAAGAGAGCAACACAAAAATCAATAAATACTGTAAATGCCATATAACATAGAGTATCCATTATTAACCCTTGTGATCATGTGGCCCACTGGAATTGTAGCTTTCTGCTGATGCCCTGTATCATGAGGAATATCCTAGCACTATCATCAATACCACCATAATAATTGAAAAATTGGCTATATTAGTCATAAGTTGGTGGAGATTTTCCAGAGTAAATAAACTTCCTGGTTTCATTCTCTAAGTCATACTGCCTTCCTACATATTAAAGCTATTAGAGGAAAACCTAAGAGTGTGTGTCTAAAGACAAAAATTACAAAATAATAAGCATGTGCACCCTGAAAGTCTTTAAATTTGCTTTCATTTCGTCTCTAGGATTCACTCTAACCCTTCTCATCATTCCTGACCTGCTACTATTCTATAACACTTGACTTTCTTCTACTTATTCAATGGTTAGATTTCCAGGGAGCATCCTGTGATCTCACAAAGAAATATATACTCTGTTACCACAGGATTTATAACATTGCTTACCTGAAGAACATAATTATTATTTACTAAAATCCAGATTCTAATTCTGTTTATATAAGGGATACAATAGACATTATGTTTTTTAATGAACTAGAACATGCTATAAAATGGCACCTCAAAATTTGTGAGCTGCATGATTCTGGGTGAAGCCCTGATATAATACTAAAGAACATTAAGTCACGCAGCATGATGGCACCTTCTTATAATCCCACTTAATTAAAAGGCTGAGACAGAAGGATTGAAAATTCTTCATTTTCATGAAGAATTCTTTCCTTTTCAAAATCTTTTTCAATCTTCTGATTATATCAGGGAGGAAGTCTGAGTTTGACATTAGTAAGTCATTCATTTCCCTTTATGACCACAGACAACCTTTAGCAACCTATTTAACTAGAATTTAATAATAGTGGTTTTCTCCTTTATTAGATTTTTAAAAGAATTTGTATTTATAGCAAACAGTACAAGTTTTCCAATGAGTTAATGGTTCAAAGTGTTCTAAAAATAAATTTAACTGAGAGGGGGAAAGTATTTATTTAAATAAATTAAGTAATAATAGCACAGATGATATGTAGATATGGCATAGAGGAATAACTCAGTTTTGGAAAATTTCTCTTCATATTGCCATATTTATCCTTTCCCCTAAATGAACTTCACAGCACTATAGTTACATCATTTCCAAATATTCCCTGTTAAGTCTTGTCTAAACTATGCCTGTACTCCTTAAGCTTGGGGTTGAATAATCAGCTCTATCTTTAATATCTAGAAATATAAAATATGTAAAGAAGTATAGAGACTATGCAAAAGAAAAAATACAATATTTATTCCACTTATATTTTGTACTTCATTGAGGCCATCCCCGGTATATACAATGGACTTTACTGGATTTTGACTAATGTTTCAAATCTTGTTCTAGTCTTCTTCCCATTCATTCTGACCCAAATTGTGGTTTAAGTTCTTCCCTAATCACTGCCCATCACTGACTCATACTCAAAATTTGCTCATACGCTTTACCACCTGTCATTTGCTCTAACCTCAGTACCATGTGAAAATCTCATGAAGCTTCCTAAGCATTCATGTATACAGTATCAATAGTATTTATTATTTATAAATAATGAATACATCTCCTAAGCTATGTAATGACAGGAAGCCAGCCTGATTTATTCATCCTGTTAGAAATGTTAGAAGAGTTGCTTAGTCCATGTTGCCTAGATCTCTTCTTAGAAACACTTACAAGCTTATCTTCCAGAGGTGAACCAGTTACTGATAATTTCATTCCACCATTCAAAAATCTTCAGTGATTACAAAATGATAAACTACCAACAATTTGACCCAAAACTTGTATTTCATTCATTTAATAACTATATAATACATGCTTACTATGTGGTGGATACTAGGCTAATATCTTCTTCCCTTCACGCTAATGTGCCTACACTTATCAGACAGTTCTGTGACAAACACAATGCTAAGCGCTCTACCTGCATTACTTCATATAAACTCTCTAAACTTGATTATCAAAGAACTTCTCTCTCTAAAAACACTCACAGCTAGTAGATTATAGTCCGTAATTCATGTAAAAATTTTCTGAGTGCAGAATATTTGTCTGATACATTGTGTCACTAGCGGTTGACATAGTGGCCAGTGTGATATATGTTAAATAATTTTGTCCTAGTACTTGACCTAATGACCTCAGTGTGGCAAATGTTAAAAAAGTATTGTTGAATGAATAAATAATTCACCCTTATTCCCTTTAGAGAACCAGGCATAAGTACTTATCTAATTAATAAATGAAAAAAACTTAGAAAATTAAATGCTGGCTAACTTTAAGAAAAAGGAAGAAAGCACATATATACAAAAGGAAATGAGAGCATAATAAATATTACAACATGAAGAAACCTTAAAAATCTATGATACTGTTTTTCAGACACCTATGTAAACATTTGAAAATCTAGGTGAAATAGATAATCATTTAAGGGAATATAGTGTATCAAAATTGATGTCTGAGAGTTAGAAAGTTTAATCAGACCAATTTCCCTTTAAGATAATAGAGAAAATTATTACAAACTACCCCACCAAAAAAGCAGTAGGCTTTTGGTTAAACTTATGGTTAGCAGTAGGTGGATGGTTTCACAAAAGAATTTCACTAAACTTTCCAAGCCTTGAGAGCCCCAATGTTCTATAAATTATTTCAGAGCACTGAAAAAGAAGAGAAAGTTACTTTCTCAAAGTAAATATAACTCAGATATTTAAGCCAGGTAAACAAATACCAAGAAAGAAAAACTATAGATCACTCTCTTCTCTGAACACAAACACAAAAATTCTAAACAAATAATTAGCAAATAAAGTCCAAGACTACATTAAGAAAATAATACAACAGAAGCAAGACAGACTCATCTTAGCAGTACAAGGTTAGTTTAATATTTGAAAATGTATATTTGTATCATATCACACCTTAATAAATCTAAAAAAAATACCTCCACAGATCTCAGAAAACCTTTGACAAAATTCAATATCCACTATGATTTTTAAAAGATACCACAGATAATAAAAATTGAAGGATATGCTACACAAAGAGAGACATGCCTATAATGTGAGTATGCAGAAGCCAGAAGCAGAATAGTCTAGGCCAGCCTAGGCTACATAGTAAGACCATGTCTCCAAAAAAAAAACTTGTTTATATATGCCTTAACCTTAAAGCCAGGATCTTATTTTATTGAGAAACACAGAGGCATTTTGTATAATAGAAGCAACAAGAAAAGAATGCTCGTTTTCTATTATTTGACCTCTACTTGAGGAAGTAGTCAGTGTGATTAAAAACAGAAAGAACTGTTCCAGGCGCAAGAATGTGTAAAAAAGGGGCCAGAGGGTTAGTTCAGTGGTTCCAGTGCCTGCCTCCCAAGCGCAAGGTTCTGAGTTCAATCCCTGGTAACCACATACAATGGTGGGCATGGAGGCTTATGCCCACCAGCAATCAATATCACATACCACAGTGCCAGGCATGGTGGCTCACGCCTGTAATCCCAGCACTCGGGAGGCAGAGACAGGAGGATTGCTGAGTTCCAGGCTTGCCTGGGCTACATAGTGAGCTCCGGGTCAGCCTAAACTACAAAGCGAGATCCTGTCTTAAAAAAAAAAAAGAATGTGTAAAAAAGAAATCCACTTGTCTCTACATAAATATATGCCTGGAAAATATATGTATTTGAAAAATCACAGGAATCAATTATAAAACTTGCTCTAATAATAAAAGAATTTAATAAATTAATAGGATCTAAAATTAACACAAAAATAAATAGGGTAAGTGGAAAAAAAAGCCAGTCCAAAGACCTACATCATGTATTATTCCATTTATATATCTGAAATAGGCAAATCTATGGAAACATAGAAGAGTACTGCCTGTTTCCAGCTGAGTTGTGTGACACTGAAGGGGAATAAAGAAGGATGACAGGTGATAGCAAATGGCTAACAAGTTTTTCTGGGATAATGAAAATATTTTAAAATTGACTGTTGTAATGGTAAAAATGTAAACTTTTGCATGGAAAAAACATCGACTTTTCTATATAAAAGCTACCATTGAACAGGGCACCTTAAATGGATGAGTTGTATGCACTGTGAATGGCATGTCAATAAAGCTACCTTTTAAAAGTATAAGAAGTATGGGCCCTCAAAAGAAAAGCAGAAGTTGAACTAATGGAAATGTTCCACACCTTGACTGTGGTATAATGTAGATTTGTCAAACTTCCTGAAACATACTTAAACTAATCTTCAATAAAGCTGATTTTAAAAATCAATATGCTTCATACATATAAAAATTAGAAGGCATTGTGAAGAAAAACACTCCATTTACAACAGCATAAACACTTTAGAAATAAATACACCAATGGAACATCTATAATAAGGAAAATTTTTAAATTTAAGACATTCATGAAACAAAAGGAGAATGAACAATGAAAAGACATCTGTCTTTAGATGATTTCACAGCTTCCAGATGTCATTTCTGCCTGTAAATTAATTTGCAATTTCAATGAATACCTTGAAGAATTCCAGGACCCCATCACTCTAGGAGACTAAAGTATTCACAACAATCTCTTCTGTTTCTGGATTGTCTCAAACCTGCATCAGCTGCCTTTTTTGTACGTCAGCCAGTGAAGTAAACTAAAAGGCTTCTTCTGTCCCAACCTAAGGCTGCAACACAGACTAACAGGACTAAAGCCCAGACTTTAACCATACACTGACTAGCGACGGACTGGAGAGCTGACTTGGCAGGAGGGTTAACTGGCTGCCTGGCAGAGGTTTGTCTGACTGACAGAAGAGCTGACAGGATGGCTGCCTGCAGGACTCAGCCCTAACTGGCTGACCGACTGGGTGGCCGACAGGAAGGAGGCCTAGCTGACTAACTAACCAGCCCACTCCATGAGGTGACGGCCAACAGGCCCAAGGAGCGCAGCCCAGCTGACAGCTGATTTGGCAACGCCGCGCAACCCTGCGGCGCCATCTTGGCCGCGGCCGCCCCAGTTCCTCCCTCAAGAGCCTGAGGACGCGTTCGCCCGCTGCGTCACCTGCACGCGCTGCCTGCCTGGTCCTGCTCCGAGTGCTCGACGCCCACTCCTGGGAGCGCGCGAAGGCGAGAACCTCACGGTCTTCGGGCAGGGGGCTGGCCTGCAGCTCACCACTGCCCAGGACCCCGGCGTCGGGCTCTGTTTCCTGCATTTCCTCCCGCCAGCGGCGGGCCCCCAGCCCAGAACACCGACGGCCCAGAGCCTGGCGGCCACCCAGCTCCAGAACACCACCGCACTGATGCGAGCCGAAGCGGGCCACATAGACGAACCGCGTAGAGTCCTGCTCTGGAGCCCGGCCTGCGGGAACCATTGCACTCTCTCTCTCTGTCTCTCTGGAGGCAGCTGGCCAGGGCCCTCAACCCCTGTAGCCTGGAGGAAATGAGGGCCAAACCACTGGGGGGGGGGGTGTTTAAGCCGGGGCCGGACCACTGCGCGCGGGATGGGGGTGGACATAGGATTGAGTTTGGGGCCTGACCGCCATGGGATGTAAGACAGGGACAAAGGAGGAAGGCAGACCACTGTGAGGGCTTGGGGTGTGGGATGGGGGTTGCGAGAATGAGCTGTGAGACTGGACTGTTGCACAAGAAGGAGAAGAATGTGGTACTTTAACTGGAGGGCCAGACAGTGCACCATGTGGACAGGGAGTGCGAGAGAATGAGCCTGACTCAGGAACCACCTTGCGAGCCTGAGTAGGGTTAATATGGTAAAGGATTTATCAATTTAAAGGTCGGTGGGCAAAAGAAGTGGAATTAAGCAAGAAGACAAGTTAGGGAGCCAGGAAAAGAGGGGATTCAGGGAACCATTCTGCCAGAACGCAGGAAACCAGGGAGAGCTGGGGAGAAGGGAAAACAGAAAGGTACTCGGGGGGTGACAGTCCACTTACCTAGAGGGTACCGTCATTTTGCAGGACCATATCACTTGTCATGAGGAGCAGAGCATGAAGGGTTAGGCTATTCTGAGGAAACAAGCTAAGCCAAGAATCAGAGGAGTATCAAGTTTTCCCCATGGTTCATGTGCACAGGATTTCACAGTGAGTATCCAGCCCTAGACTTGACCAGTCTGGAGTGCCAGAGGATATTGGGACCCTGGGGAAAAAAAGGAATCCTTTGCTACCAGAGGGTTCCAATAAGGCCTTGGCATGGCAGGTGTTGGTGATGGGCTCTATTATTCAAAAGACTCGAATGTGGGCCTGAGACCAGTGTCTAAGCTAGACCTACATTCCCACATGGTTATCACCAGCCAAGTGGGTTATTCCAGCAGCTACCTTCCCTTTGAGCTTCTGAGGTAATACATTCTACTCAGTCTGTTGGATTAAATCTCAGATGCAAGGGCCGGAGGGTTAGCTCAGTGGTTCCGGCGCCTGCCTCACAAGAGCAAGGCCCTGAGTTCGATCCCTGGTAACCACATATAATGCTGGGCGTGGTGGAGACACGCCCATCAACAATCAACACCGCATACCACAATGCCGGATGTGGTGGCTCACGTGTGTAATCCCAGCACTCGGGAGGCAGAGACAGGAGGATTGCTGAGTTCGCGGCGGTTTGCCTGGGCACCATAGTGAGCTCAGGGCCAGCCTGAACTACAAAGCAAGACACTGTCTCAAAAAGCAAAAAAAAAAAAAAATCTCAGATGCAAGAATAAATTAAAATGTTGATTATCTGACACAGAGTAAGAGGTAGTTTCCTTTGACTTAACTTTTATTGTCTATTTATTCAGCACATACCCTGTGAGGAACATATTGTAATTTACAATTGAAACTTTATAAATAGCTTTTCTATTGATCAACTCTATAAGTCAAGTAACATTTATTATAGGAAAACTGGAGTTAACGAAATGTGGAGTGACATCCCCAAGTAACAGATAATGACAGGGAAATACTTT
>PVIC010030705.1:0-21726 GCA_004025085.1 Thryonomys swinderianus
AAAAAAACTAAAAATTTTTAAATATAAACGTACTCCAATTTTTATTTAAGGGAGAGGAGCAGTGAAAGTTCATATTCTCTCATGAAGATAAAAGGAGGGATGTTAGCCCTGTGCTGTAGGAAAGCAATGAAATGTGAACATATAAATTTTCCCCTAAAACTGCCATGTTTTACATACTTACTGGAATAGACAAGACCACCTAGGCAAAACCTTTTAATATTTAATAATTGGGTAGAGGATAAGTAGAGTACTTTTTAAAATAAAGCTAAATTAGCCTTTAGTTAACCCTTGTACCACCCTATCATTTTTCCAATGGTTAGTTAATATTTCATAAAATTTGACTCTTTCTATACTATAATAGGGCCTTTCAGGAGTGACCTTTTTCTACTCCTACCTAGAGATTTTACATCTCCTGTTTCCCTCAAGAAAAGGACAGCAATTCAGGCAATTAAACTCTATTTTCTATATATATATAACCTTGCAGTACTACAGGCAGAAAATCACTTATACTCACTTTGAAAAATAAAGGATGTGAGAGATTTGCTCCCAGGTAAATTTCTCTTTCTCTGTCTCCATCTCTATCCACTGTTTCTCAGTTAAAGCAAAATTCTTATTAAAGACAGTTCGACTTTCCCAATTAGGCCATTGATTTAAATTACTTCCTAATGAGTCATAAGAAATTTCCTTTTTCACTGTGATTCTGATTGTGGGAACACAGTAATTTTTCAGAATCTCAAGCTTACAAAAGGAACATCAAAATGTATAGACTAATATAACTACTGACAACAATAGGCGGAAATGTCTAGGTTTATCCTAGGAAATGTCTAGGCTTGTCCTCTTACTCCCAGCTCTTTACAAACAATTCTATCATCAACTGCTCTCATATATTTTGTAACATTTGTTGTTCTCTTTTCTCCTAACTGCTTTAAACCTTTGCTCTGAACAGTTTCTTTTTAATCACTTAAAATATAAATTTTTCCTTTAAAACGTTTAATGGAATTGCAAAAACAGAGTCACCTCATCTTATAAAAACAGAAATATCATCAGCCGTCTAATTTCAAGTCCAAAGCAAGCAAAATTTTAAAATTTCAGATACATATGTATATCTATACATCATATACATATACAGAGAGAAAATATACTTGAAGATCTCTGTTTAAAGCATTTAATTAACAACTATTATTAATTTTCAAAGTTCTCAATAATATCAATTAGTATTTAACAGCATCTGTGAGATTTCTTTCTAAATCATTCAAAGGACAAGAATATGATGAATATAAAAGTGGTCATTAATTCAACCCTTCAGTAGGACACCAGACTAGCTGAAAACTCTCTGTGGTCAGGGCACTTTTAAAGGTCTTAAAATTCTGACTTACCTGTATCCTTACAGATATTGTTTCATCTTATTTATTTATTTATTTATTTATTGTACCAGGGATCAAACTCAGGGTCTTGTGCTTGTGAGGCAGGTACCAGAACCATTGAGCCAAATCCTCAGTAGTCTTATCTTTCTAGAGTCTTTCAAGGTAAATTAACTGTTTCACAGGGACTTTACCAATAAATAAACAGGATAAATAGGTTTTATACTTAGCTAAAGAGCACATAAAACATAAGAACACTAACTTCCAAACCCAGATTGTTCACCTCCAATGAGCTATATCCCATGAAAACGTACAGTGTTATATCTGAAGACCTTATCAAATACACTCTATTTCATTATACCAACAATTCCCCTGCTAGGTGAGAAAATTGAAGATACATAATTCTCCACATTTAACAAGTACATAAACTATAGACTTTTCTGTACAGAATTCCACCAATTTTTATAAAATCAATCAGCAATAAGTGATTATTGAGCCCAAACAACACAGTAGGACGTATGCGAAAGACTGAAAAGTCTACAGTGTAAAGGTCACTTGTGTCACAGAAATTTCACTGATGTCTTCCTACAGAACACAAATAGCTACCAGATGTGTTATACTCTATACAAATTCAAGGCTACCCAAAACATTTTCTCCATATTGTTTACAAACCACTTAATATAACACCTTTTAATGCTGTAGTGATTAACTGAGAAGAACAGGATGTCTAAGTGACTTGCCCTGACATCTGAGAGAGCTTCCCTATGTCTGGCATTTGTGAATGTGTGCCAGGACAAGACGATCAAAGTAGGCACATCAGTACTGCTCTTAGAACTCGGAAATGTCTACTCTCTGAATAATTCTTTCTGTCGCTTCAGAAACCTCACAGAATAACTGAATGTACAAGTTTGATGGATAATGTAGGACAACCAGTACAAATTTAAAAACCTTCAGAAATATAGATAATTACTATGAGATATTTTATACGTAATTCTGACCTTTTTTCTACAACCTAACCTCTCACCCCTCTGCTGTCAATAGCATATTGTTCTTTTTATTATTCTATTGAAACACTTTAGATCAACAACCTTACTGTTCTTGTATGAGCACGCAATTCAGTTATTCTTGGATAGCTTTCTATTTCTGAATTGTTAATTAAATAAATTTGAGAATACTAACTCAAACAGTGATTTGAGTCTCATGTAGAGTTAAGATATTCTTTCTCATGCCATTCTGGAATTTTTTTAGTTTATTTTTATCTTCATTGGTACATTGTACATATACATCATGATCACACCCAATATTGGAAATTTGTACCAGTATATGATACAATTTAATTCTCATTTTTTCCCATTCCCCTATCCACCCTGCAACCCCCACCTCCTAAATACATAAGCTTTGTTTCCCTTTTTTATTACCTTCACATTTTTTTCTTAACCCCTCATTACTCACTCCTCCACCATATTTCCCTTTGAATATTTTCCATTTCACATTGTCCATCATACATTCTAGAACTCATTACATCTTCAGTTTCTCATACCAGAGAACAGATATGATACAATATTTACACAACTGGGCCTTAACCTGTCAAAGACTAAAGCTAGACCTATCTCTGTCAATGCCGTGTACAAAACTAAAATCAAAGAGCATTAGAGACTTAAATGTAAAAACAGGGACACTAAAAGTGCTGCAAAGCAGGTTAGGTAAAACTCTTGGAGACATTGGCTTAGGAAAAGACTCTATGAACATTCTGGAATTTTTTAAGAAGTCAAAAAAAGATTTGCCTTTATATCACTTATATAACTGGATGGGTTCCCCATTTTCATTTTACATTTTTCAATTTCTAATATCTATGTCCATTAATAAAAATATAAACAACACTTTAATTTATAGCCCATAAAGAAAATTTCCTAATTGAGAAATGTTAGTAATTATCTAATCTTTAAAGAAAATTCTTATCATGGCCAGAACAGGCAGCAAAATCTATAACATAGATTTTAGCATACTAACACTATAAATTGTACGAACACAACATACAAGCCTAATACATCAATGTAACTCCATGACCAAACACAAGTTACCTAAATTACTCCAACATAGGGTAATTTCTAATTTAGGGAAAGCACAAAATAGTTAAATTCTCATTCTAATGATTCCCTTTTCATGTATAATCTACTTCATATTTTACCAACAAAGTGCATTTTGTCTATATTAAAAGGTTGGCCACCATATCCATTGACAGTAAAAACCAGCATATGTTAAAATATGAGTGGCCATTCCAAATCTGTGTCCTTTCTATTTTTTCCCAACACAAATTTGGAACTCTAAGGAAAAAAGGACACAATTAACTGAGAAGTACCACAATGCAAAAAAAAACAAGAAAAAAGCCAAGTAACTCAGTCGCCAGCATCTCCTGTGTTGCTTCCCTCTCTTTCATGCTTACGCCTGTAATACTCACTTATGCCCACAGCTGTGATGAGCTTGATTGCAAGCTCAGGAATTTCACATGGCATAAAAAATGGCTCCAGTACGTAACGTCCAAAGGCCAGGGATATTACAGCAGTAGCAGCAGGGCTGAAAACAGAATGAGAACAATTATTATAGAAAAAAATAAATAGCATTTCCACTAAAATTTTCTATAATGAGGCATTACCACTTGGCACATGAAACATGTGTAATAGTAAAGTCTACCATTTTAAAATTCCATTTTAATTAGGTTGCCATGGAAATATTGCCTATAACATTGTTGGCTAGTTTTTAAATGTCCTTGGATAAGTCTGAGAACCACCAAATTGGCTCCAGCTCTCTTAATGTTTGACTTTATATTCCTTAAATTTTTCATTTATTAATGAAATCCTGGCCGATTAAGCCTTAACAGAAGCAGTCTTCTTTCTCAGTAAGTAAATAACTAAGTTCTAGCCATAGTACAAGTTTCTTAATGATACAGATCTAACAGAGTGCGTATTGTGAAGAGAAGGAACACAAATCTCACTCTAAATAGGATTAAAATGTGCCTAAAAGGTGACATTATTCTATTCTTTTCCTCCTGCACAAAAACTTAAAACCAAATAATTCTTCTTCATTCCATAAAAATATTTAGATACAAAACATAAATTTAAAAAGGAGTATACATAATTTTATACAATTAAGAGATGCATAAGAAAGCCAGTTCAGATGTACAGAAATGCCAGTGATTAAACCATTCTATTCTAATTCTCCAAATACTTCAATGTGAACATTGCACCTCTCTTATATATATATTGTATTCACAAGAAAGTCTCTACTCACAAGAAAGTCAACAAGATTATCTTTCTGATGCCCAGCTTCTCTTCCTTCTCATGATTACCTCATCCTCATAACTGACCCCTAGATAATCAGAAACCCAAGCACCAATATGTATTCCCAACTTGGGCCTCCTGGTACTAGAAGCACCATAGGTATCTCAATTTTCTTCTTTTCCTAGAGCCCTTTTTTCTCTTTTCCCTGAATGAGGCCATGTCTCCTGCATGCAATCATTTATAGACATTTTTGATGTATAAATTAAAATCTGCTCATGTCAATTACCACTTTTAAAACATGTTCTGGACCTGTTAATATCCTTCACCTTGCATTCTAACTCCATCTGGTCTAAGTTCCCTCTATGTTTTCAGCTGTCTTATTCCCACTGGAGTAATCCAAATCTGTTCTGTCTAGAGCTTCTTCAGCTCACTACCTTTAATTCTTTAGATCTTGGTTCAATCATCACGGGTCCAAAACTGCTTCTCCAACTCTTGGGTCACATCTCCAAGAGGATTCTGTTACTGAACCCTAGCATCTCTTCTATACTGCTAATCATGGAAGTCAGTTTTTATTCATGATTCTCTGATTGGCAACTCCTCCAGACACTGAATTCCATAAGACCATCTTATGGGATTTTTATCCCCAGCATTTAGTACAGCATCTGTCAAGAAGTACAAACTCAATACATATTAAACAGATAGTGAATGAGTGAATTTAATTTAATGGACTTTGCTATATACTGTGAGAGTTTTCTTTTCTTGACTGTGCTTAACTGATTATACCTTGCAATAGCAACGTAATTAGAAGATATAATTTTAATGGAAGTACTTATGTATCATAGTATAAATAATGGAAAGAAGCATTAAAACACTTCAGTATCTTGTCTCTTTTCAATTATGTGAAAGATTAACCCAACAATATGAGTTCAGTACAAAAAAAGGCATATGTAAATACATTAACAAGCTTTTATAATTTATCTAGGCAGTTATTTCTGTTGTCTGTCACTCTGTCTGTCTTTCTGTCTGTCTGTCCCCCCTCTCAGACAAATATACCTACATCATAAAGCAGTGCTTTCAAAATTAAAGAAATTTAAATTATCAGCTCTTTGAGAGCAATAAATGGGATGCCTTCAAATTTAGATCTCTACCTTATTGTTCACTATTTGATGGCAGTTTGTAGAATAAATAAATTAATAAGTGAGCACCATACCTATGCAACAGTGAATGGAATTCACAAAAATACCAAGCAATTAGTCAAATACATAGACAAAGATAGATTCACTTCCAACTATACCCAACACCAAAGCTCAACACCCTGACAGGTCAGCCCTCTCATAAGTACTGCATCTATTTGAATGCTAAATACATTGCATTCAAAATAGCATATAAAGTTTCTATCACTTATTAAAAAAGAATTTATAACCTAGACACACAAGGCACTAAAATACTTGAAAGTTATAAAAAATGTAGGATCTGATCCTATGTTGTTGAAATGCTTATAATTTTAACCAGAAAAGAGAAATGTACACTTAAAGTATTAAATGAAAATACAAGAGAGTAAGTTTAATGTCCAATAAGATAAGATTTATGTTGACCTTTGAAGCATATGTAAGATTTACCTAATCAAAGGGAACCAAAAGATACATCCCAGGTAGGGAAATCTTAGAAAAGGAATAAAACACTCCTTTGTCATTATTTCATTATAACAAGTTGTAAGGAACTGGGAATTGCTTAAAGTGAGAATAGACTTAACAATGAAATACATGTATTATTCTGAAGTGTTTTGTGAAAAAACAAGACTCTTAAAACTATAAAGATCCGATTAGTGTTGATGGATATGTATTTGCTGTGCACTGGCCACATTCTGTAAATCACAGAATAACAGCTCACCCAAGTGCACAGCCATGCGTACTTGTTTTCAGTCCAGCATAAGCTTCCCTAGTTTTCTGTATCATGTTTTGTAACTCGAAAGTGCAAGTCACATTGCAGGAAACCATTAGCCTTAGAGGACTGTGCTGTTCCCATGTGATGTCATAAATTCCCCCACAGAACTCAAAGTCACTATTCAGAGTGACTTAGCACTATCCGTTGCCAAGAAGGTCAGAAAGGAGAACACATTTTTACAACAATGAAATCAAAAGATTTTCACAACTACTTCACTGAATGATTCAGTGTGCGGAAGTGAGTCATTCATAGTATGTAAAATTGACTTTTTTTCGGTAGAGTAGACTTGATGACACATCAAGTTATTAAACACAGACATGTCTCAGTCACAAAAATAAAGTTGAATGACTTAATTACATAATCTTTGATAGAGAAAAGTCTAATTGTTGGCACAGTTAATTGTGTCAAAAGGTACAATTTATCAAGGTAAGTTTCATGCTTCCTAGGCTAGAAAAGTTTGAAAAGAGCTATTATAATGTGTGTTAAGTAAAATTAGTTATAATTTTAGGTATGTATGTCTCTTAAAAAGGTAAAGAGAATAACTTAGGATTAAAGAGAAGCAGCACACTAAAAAGCCTGGCATTGTTGGTGAACCACTGCCAACAACAAAAAATGCATAAAGAAATTTGATATAGAAAAGTACTGCATCACTGATTTTATGCAGTCCTAACAAATACATGTTTACAACCTGTCACTTGACATGTACATTTCTAACTGGTTAAAAATAAGGAAGGTGATTCAGCAGAAAAACGAAGGTAAGTTTCTCTATCTTCTTACCGTATGACAAGCAGTTCCACCCAAACGCGTACAAAGGCTAGTAATGGGCCGAAGACTTCCAGGATATATGTATAGTGACCACCAGATTTCTTTATGCTGGTTCCCAATTCAGCATAGGACAAGGCTCCTGTGAAATGGTTATGATAAAAAGCTATAAGTTTAATATATCATCAAGCAATCTTCTTGACTTGGCTCAACAATTTTTATGTTGCACGAAATGTAACTACTTTCTCTGATCTGAACAGCATCCTTATTTCAAGACTATGGTCATCTATTGTTGAGACTCATTAAGTTCCCTTTATGATTCCCTCACATTTGAATCCTAGTTTATTCCACATAAACAATGTCATTTTATTTGAAATGTTAAACACAAAATTCTAAAACACTTAAATCTTTCAGTATTTTGAGTTAGAAACCAGAAAAGCAAAAGAAAAAGGAGAAAATTGATATCAATAATACTGACTCATTTTGGAAGAATATAACCTGATAAGAAGACAAGTGACTATCCCAAAGTGAACACATTATGTTGAAGACTCCAAAAATGTTTGTCTGGCAAATCAAAATAAGTGCAGGAATGTATAAAATTACATGTCATGAAAGCCTTCATTTAATTTGTAGGATGCATTTTGTCAGGAAAATGAATCCTGGCTTATTATTCTCTTTCTAAAAAGGGTACAATAGCTTTTTTTTTTTGAGACAGGGTCTCGCTTTGTAGTTCAGGCTGGCCCTGAGCTCACTATGTAGCCCAGGCAAGCCTCGAACTCAGCAATCCTCCTGTCTCTGCCTCCCGAGTACTGGGATTATAGGTGTGAGCCACCACGCCCGGCTAAATAGCTTTTTGAAAAGTAAGGCTATAACATATGTTAGGTGAAATTAATTCTAAATTACATTTTTAACATGTAGCAATGTACTTCACATGGAACTGGGCAAGATATGTAACTTTTCAAGGCCTATAAAGAAAAAATTTGCAATTTTTAGCTCATAAAGGAGTTGTGTATATGAATGAGGATGATTACCAAAGCAAGTACTGGGGCTGACACACAGCAGACACCCCATGAAATATAGCTATACTTATTAATTTAAGCAACTAATACTCAAGAAAATGAAAAATAAATTTAATATCATATAAAAATTCTAGACTGTTAATGCCAGGTGTGGTGGCTCATGCCTGTAATCCCAGCACTCGGGAGGCAGAGACAGGAGGATTACTGAGTTCGAGGCTTGCCTGGGCTACATAGTGAGCTCAGAGCCAGCCTGAACTACAAAGTGAGACCCTGTCTCAAAAAAAAAAATTCTAGACTGTTAAATGTTCAAATGTAAACCACAATTTTTGTCCAAACTACTTAAGAGATTATGTATGGAAATTATTAATTGGTAATATTCCAGAGTATTGTTCAAAATAAATATAATTTGGATACAAGGGTAATTTCAGTAACACTTACCCAATTCCTAAAGCAGTAATATATTTCAGCTGCCTAGATATTTTATTTTTAAACATTCAATGGAAAAGTACTGTAAGACTATAGTATAGATTCACCAAGCAAAAGAATCTACACTCTGCAAAAAGGAATAAAAAGACTTGTAATTTTAAGATTTCTACACATGATTTTAAAGTAACTAGTGTGCAGATGGATATGTAGGGGCCAGTGATATGATTTCTTCTATTTATAACTAATTATAACTAGTTGCAACTCATCCTCTGTTGGGAAACAGTCGCCCTGTTGGTAGGCTGTCCACAAAAGAACCAAATATAAAATGTTATTGGAAAGCATCTTTAAGTACCTCAGAATTTATTATCAGACAGTCAATATCAAACCTCAGTATTATTTGCAGAAATTTCAGGATAGCTACCCTAGATTTAAACTGAGTTCTGGGGGATGAGATTTTCATTTAAGGGTCTCAAGCTCCGTAACCATTTTACACAGATGAAAGAGTTCAAAACAGGATATGAAAATCCATGTATCGACCCTGGCTTTTTTTTAAAAAGTTATAAATCAAATAAATATGCTCCTTCACTTACAGAGGGACTACATTTCAATAACACCATCATAAGTTGAAGATATTTGTTCACCACTTAATATATCTAAATTGCTGAATACCATAACATAGCCTACATTGAACATGCTAGAACACTTACATTTGCTTACAATTAAGCAAAATCATACAAAATCTGTAGTAAAGTGTTGAATGTCTTATGTGATTTAATAAGATTTTAGTATTACTATTGTCATGTTTAGTATTATGCACGATTGTAAAATTAAAAAAATCAAGTCAAATCACTATAAACTGGAGACCATCTTGTATATAGATTCTGACTCTTAGTCCCATAGTTCCAGAGCTTTAATAAGAAATAAGACTTTTCCCTTATATTCTGCTGTTCTATCAAAAAGCTGCTAGCCTTTAGAGTGGCACTGTCTGAACTGCACAGTGTTTGGGTACATCTAAGTGCTATAACACAATTATATAATAGTCACACAAACATAAGCTTGGAAATATGTCTGTGTACATAGCCTAGCATACCTTAAACATGCTAGAACATTCTAAAGTGACTGTGTAATTGTACTGACAAGAATTAAAGGGCATCTGCTGGGTGTGGTGATGTATGCTATAATCTCAGCATTTGATAAACTGTAACTGGAAAATTGCCACAAATCCAAGGCCACCCTAAACTAGATAGCAAGACCCTGTCTCAAAAAAAAAAAAAAAGAAAGAAAGAATTAGCGGAACTCTTTGGAGTTCTTGTACCTTTAAGAAATGCTGTTTATGGCCAAGAATAGACTTATTACTCAATATATGAGTTACCCATTTTTCCTAATAACAATTGTTTGTTTAATCAAACCCAGGAGATGTAGATCAAGATTTAAATGGTCAAACTTAAAAAGAAGTTGAATTTTGATCTTTTTATGTGTAAGTCCTAGATATATTCTGTATAAAAGAGAGCATCTATTAGCTACTTTGAATGTATAACATTTGGTCATTTTAATTTTATTTTTAATTGATTTTATAGATACATTTTATGTACATGTTACACGCACACTCAACATCGAGAATTTGTACATGAAATGAGTTAATTCTCATTTTTCCCATTCTCCTGCATTTTAACTTTATTAAATTAATCTTAAAACTCAGACTCAGCATATCTTATTTTCAGGTATATCTCTACTTCCAGATACATAGATTGTATCATAAACTAAGATAATAGTTGTTAATTTAACCAATCACAAACTGATTATTGAAAACATTTTACAAGCAAATAGTTGAATACTCTTTAACTCTTAAAGCTCAATTTAAGTAACAAAAAGCTTAGTAATGGAAAGTAGGAAAAATTGTCTTAGTGAAATGTAGAGCTCTTATCTTTTAGTCTATCTTTGTACATTTAACCAGAAGTATCTTTTAATAAGAAAATCTTATTGTTCTAGACATTAAGAAGCTCCACCTTTTAACTACAACCAACTCAAGTACATTGTACTAATTTGTTTAACTACTGGGATATGGTACCATAAGTTTTTGGGAAAAGACTGGACAAGTCACTCATCAGAAAAGTATATATATATAACAAGTGCATTCTACTTAAACATCACTCTGGTAACAGAAGATGGTTAAAATATATCAAATTAGGTAAAGGCTTCTTTATATCATTTAATATTTTGTAATTAAATAAAAGTAGCTCCCTAAAATGTTCTTTTATAAAATAGATTTAAATGTGTTTCAGAGGTAATAAAACCTACAGATTCTAATATAATTCCACCATGATTGTCATGCTGAAATGATATATTACCACTGACTTTAAATCTCCTCTGTAAAACTTTATCATTGTTGTCTATTAATATTGTATAGGAATTTGGCTTCTAAGATAATCATGGTGGGTAAAAAATAATTCTCTGGTCATACTATATATTTCAAGGTGCTTTATATCTAGAGAAGACAGTTAAACCTCTTCCTCCTCCTCCTCCTCCTCCTCCTCCTATTACTACCTCCTCGACCAACACCAACACCACCACTACTGTAATACTTATGTAAATAACCTCCTGAGTGTTCAACCAGTGAGTTTTAAATACCAAAGCTAAAAAAGAAGGGCTAAGCAGACAGCCAATATCTTGGCCCTGTCCCTGTCAAGATCAACAAGGACCCAGGATACAAGGGTAACTTTTCTACAACTTCAGTGAGTCACCCAACCACCTGAGCAAGATTATTGGACCCCAGAGGATGGGAGTCAACCTATTTACATTGTGCTCAACGTATCTCCCATGTTTTCCTGAGAAGCCATATGGTGAAGCAAGACTGCGACCTATTCTAGAAAATGATAATGACAGAGGAGCTAAGGTGCTCTGTACTTTTTTTTTTTAATCTGAAGAGCTTTAACTGACCTTGATATGTACAGCAAGAGTTTAATTTTGATTAACACAGGTCTTTAACTTGGTCATACTCAGCAGAAAAGTATGACCAAAGATACATAAAAATAATAGTAATATGGGATAGACATAAAAAATGGGCTCCTATCACCACACTGACCCTTGCTGACAGACTCCAGCTATACCCTGTACTAACCGCTACTACAGTTCAACAAGGCTAGAAAAAGTAACAGCTACAGAAGCTTACGAAGAATCTTTAAATTCTGTAACTACATTTGTTCTTCAAAACCATAAAGCCCTCTGTCTTCTTGCAACTATAATTTGTGAACTAATAAATTGTTCTTTCAATAAATAATTCACATCAAGTAAAAAACAATCTTAATAAAATAAATATCAGGCATATAGATAATATCCATAAACAGACAGGGATAAGACCCAACTGGTTACAGTCTCTATTTCAGTCCCTTTAAACTAGTGTCTACCCTTTGATCCTTCCCCAATCGGTCTTTTCCTTCTGGTCCCTATGTGAGGGCCATTCATTTTAAGTCTCTGATACATTTGTTTCTTCCTGCCTAGAGGCTCTCAGACTCCAGTGGTCACACAGATCAAGTCAACAGTGAATGTGTTGGGCTCCTTTTCCTGGAGCCCACTAGATCAGTCCTCTAAAGAAAGTACCTCCCTGCTAAACCCCAACATGACTTCTGTCCAAGGCCTTTCAGATGAGTTCTCTGAAGACAGTCCATGACTTCTCTTTCTCCTATATCAACTCCTTTCAGTAGGAAGCAGCTAGATTATGTTTTCTTCTGCTTTCCCTTAGTGGCAGTTAAAGGTACTTCTTCAGAGAGGGGAAACAGTTTATTTAGTTAGCTTATGAATAAGGTAGCTAACTAATGGGAGGGCCTGAGATAGAGCACAGTAGCCAGCCATACTGATTAAAATTAGACACTGGACTAGGACTCTGGACAAAGAATGAATTGCCTCAGGCAGCGTGGAACACAACCCACTCTATCCTAAAGAAAGGTGCAGCCTCTTCCTACTAAGATTCTGAATTTTGAGCAAATTATAATCCAAATGAACAAAATTTCTTCTGAGATCCCAGTTTCTTATAAACCCTACGTGTGGAAGAGCTGGGTTAAAACCCTGAATCCCAGCTGGCCATTTCAACTCCACAGAGTCAACTGTGATAGGTAAACACAAAATGTTTAAGCAACACCCAACTTGCCTGTATATAACTCTAAATTGAGAGGCCATGTGGCCAGCCAAGACAGAATCCCTTCTGGATATCTAGGAGCTGTTCTCCTTTTCCTGATTTCCAATGAGATTTCTAAATTCAAAAAAAAAAAAAGTTACTAGTCTTTTTTTTTTTTTTTTTTTTGAGACAGGTTATCGCTTTGCAGTTCAGGCTGGCCCTGAGCTCACTATGTAGCCCAGGCAAGCCTCGAACTCAGCAATCCTCCTGTCTCTGCCTCCCGAGTACTGGAATGACAGGCATGAGCCACCACGCCTGGCACTGTGGTATGTGGTATTGATTGCTGGTGAGCGTGAGTCATTACACCCAGTATTGTATGTGGTTACCAGAGATCGAACTCAGGACCTAGCGCTTGTGAGGCAGGTGCTGAAACCACTGAGCTAAATCTCCGGCCCAACTAGTCATTTTAATGATGGAATGCAAATTTATTGACAAACTGGTTAATATACTAGCACATTTCCTTTAATTAGTAATCAAAATCATTAACTCCATTCAATTTAAGCTATATTCTTCTTAGATCATTTCTTTTTTTTTTTTCTTTTTTTTGAGACAGGGTCTCGCTTTGTAGTTCAGGTGGGCCCTGAGCTCACTATGGAGCCCAGGCAAGCCTCAAACTCAGCAATCCTCCTGTCTCTGCCTCCCGAGTGCTGGATTACAGGTGTGAACCACCACACCCAGCTCTTTTCTTTTTAGTTTCTGCATAAGGTAATATACTTATGAATAAGTATAGTTTAATCATACAAGTCAACCAACATCACTTTAATTCAGTATTTATAACAATTTATTTTCTTACATCTGAAACAATGGGCACAATTTATTTTATTACACTTTTAACTGTGTCCAAAAATTGAATCACTTAGTAAGCACTGTATCTACATCAGTATGCAAAGTCCAGGAAACTCATTGTAGTTACTCTGATTATATATTGTTTTTCTTTTTCTAAATGTACCAAGCATTGTAGGAAAATTAAAAGCTGGAGGTACACAGTCACTCAAGAAGAGAAACAAATTTCTCTTTGTCTTTTTATCCATAATGCAGAAGCATTTTGATATTAGTATAACTGTTTTATCAGAGTCTTTCATAACCATATTACTCTAAAGTATTTTACAAGGACAGAAGGAAGCACTGGAAGAACAACACATGACTGTTCCTAAACACTTTATGCAGTACAGTTTATTTATATAAAAATACCACAAATCCCTCCTGCTTCAGCCTCCTAAGTGCTGAAGGCAGGTGCCACCATACCTGGCTACAAACTCTTTTCTAAAAACCTAAAAATAATTATTCTATAGGTCTTTTTCTACATCTTAACAAGTTTTATTTAAAAATGCCTTCTTCCTGAAAGATACATTTAAGTTCTCTAGATGTTTCCCCAACCAATGAATTAAAACATTATTGCGCTGAGCAGGAAGAATGAATGGATTGGTGTATAATGGGCTAAGAATAAATAGTTGGTCAAAGATTTAGGACAAGATGTTAGAAACTTCAACGAGAATCTTTTGAAATCAAAGCACATTATGTTCCAGCAAAGAGCAAAATATCTTAGGTAGTTACCCCATACCAGAAATCAAATTTGAAAAAAAAAAATTTGGACAATTCAGTCATTTGTGTCACCTTTAGAATTAACTCCTATAGCTTTCTAGGAATTTACCCACCTGATGAAAAGGAATGTATTTATTTTTAGAACTAGTTCTCAAATCCGTAGAAGAGATGTACATACTGAAGAAAACATAATGATCATACTTCTTCTACCTATTCTTTCCTGACTCATTCAGTGAAGAGTTGGACAAATTATGTTTCCGTGGAGACCAAATGAAACGTAGACGAAGAAAACCGATCCAGACAAGTGCAAAAAAACTAACAGTCAACCAAAGTTTTAAAAGGTCTATTGCAAAAGTTTGTAAGTCTTAATTAAAAAAAAATGCAAACAAAAGTATGATATATGTTCAGGCTGTTGCAATATCCCCGCTTATGATTAAAATAATGTTATGTGCATTATACATCGCTCCCTGTCAAAGACTTTTAAAAGACTACTAGGAACTGATAAGCTTATGAATATAAGAAATTACAAAAGAGAAGACTGTCACCGTTTGTCTTGCTAATAAGAAGTCAGAGAGACTTGCTCAGCACTCAGTTCCACACCTAAATATTTAGGCCACACCAGTTTCACTCCACAGGTGTTTTGCTTCGTGCGCAGCCGCCGGAATGCCCCAGACAGCCGCACCAAAGCACAGCTGCCCAGGACAGAAAGTTCTGTGTGCATTTTATTTTCTCCAGCATCAAAGTTAGTCTTTGCTCTCCCCGCCGCAGAGAAAAATCAGAAGAATGTATGTGAGAAACGGGAGAAGAGAGGAGAGCCTGCAGGAAGCGCTCTGACGGGACTCAGGATCTGCGAACAGCAGACCCCGCGTTCGTTCGCGCAGTTCACGCACCTAAACCAAAATCTCGTGTCATCTCTGCCATTGATTCACTTCTCCAAAACACACGCTCTGCTTTCCCAGCAAACCAACTTCGCGGCTCCCGGGCCCCGCGCGACCCCTCCCCCCAGAAGAGCCGCACTCACCGAACAGTGACAGGATCCCGCAGACCGTCCAGACAGTCAGAGACATGCCCACGCTGCCCGTGTTCTGGAGCACGCCCTTCGGAGAGATGAAGATCCCCGAGCCAATGATGGTGCCAATGATGATGGAGATTCCCCTCAGCAGGGTGATTTTCTTCGCCAGCACCACTCTCTCCTGCCCCGCTGGGGGCTCCCTGTCACCCACGGAGGGCAGCCTCCCCTGGACACTTCCCTGCAGGTACCCTCCTTTGGAGATGGTGGCCACGACAGGCTTTCTGACCATGGTCCTGCCGCACGGGGGAAAAAGAAAACAGGAAGGAAAAAAAAAAATAAAACTTTCAACTTGAGTGTCTCTATAGTGTGACTGATCGGTCTCTCGTCCTCTTTACTTTTAGTGTCTCGCAGCGCTCCTGCGTTCACTGGGGCAAACTCAAAGGTGTATTTTAGCCTCCACGGCTCTCTAATTACGCCTCAGAAACACCTGTGCATGGTCGGAGCGGCCGTTCCCAGCTCCCGTCCTGTGCCTGCGGCTGCCGCGAGGCCGCTGCCCTATCATTACAAACCAGCTCAGCTTCCTCGTGGGCTTGTATTTAAACTCCTGCCTGTCACACCAACTTACTCCGCTTCATGATGATGCAAATTCTCTAGGTTTGCATCAGCCACAGGAGAGGACTCCAGCATTACTCAGCGCTTTCCCTCCTCCCTTTATTTTTTTTTTTTTTCCTTCTAACAGTAGCAGCATGTTGCTCAACTGACCTCAGCTTTTCTGAGAACAAAAGCAGCACACACTTTAAAGGGATCTTAACCAATCCAGAGGGCGGAAATTCGCAACAGACCTTCCTAGAGATTTTAAAAAAAAAAACAAAAAACAAAAAACTCCCAGTGAGTGACGAAAGCTGTAAAGAAAGTCAAAAGCGAAACAGGAAATGATTACTTCACTTTAAAGAGTTACTTTTTGCTTTAACTTAGTCATAAAAATATTTTGTGCCCAACTGTTTTGACAAGAGAAAGCAACTCAGAGCTGCATTGTTTATAAAACAAAATTTATATTTTGTAATTTGTATTATACATATTCTTATATATATTTTTGTTTGAGTTTCCTAGCAACACAAATCTAAGATTTACAGAGCCAGAAAGATTTTACACTCCAGTGCTGATGCTACATATATAATAACTGTAAGTCTTGCTCAACTCTACAACATAAAATTATTCTTATGACCCATAATGGACCAGTATTTAAAGTCATGAGCTAAGCATAACAAAAGTAAAAGTCACAGTAGCTCCAGAAAATAGTCATTTTCTGATTTTCTTCAGCACTACATGGTTTCCTGAACAAACTAGAAGACCCGTATTTTTCATTTGTATGGTCTTTCACATAACCACAAATTCTAATTTCAAAATTAAGAATGATTATAATTACATAAAAGCATATGTGGCCCAAAAGCTTAAAAAGGAATACACCGAAGCGTACTTATAGAAGGTAATGACACTTTAGGTCATTTCTTTCTGGATCCACAAGCTATTGTTATGATTATAAATTTTAAACTCATTAAAATCAGTGGGTAAGTTACAGTTAAATAGCATCAAGAAGTTCTGGTGTGCTGTTGCACAATAAAGTGAATGTAAATAACAATGATGGATCACACATTTCAAAAAGCTGAAAAAAAGGGTTTTGAAATGTGTTGTTAGGAAGAAATGTTAAGTGTCTGACCAGACACGTTTAACCTGATTGAAACATAATGCAGTGCTGTACTGGGACATAGCAGTACTGAGACTTCACATGATACCCCATTCATGTATACAATTTTATGTTTCTATGTATCAATTAAAATTTTTTCTTAAAAATTATAAAAATAGTGATCAAAATATAAGCTAAAATTAAACTTTTTATTTTGAAATAGCTAAAAGAGCAAAACATTTTCAACTTCTCTCTTCCCAGTTACCTAAAAATCAAATGCTAAAAGAAAGGGAATCTTGATATCAGTTTTGGCTGTGATTATGTATAGTTTTGGTTTTTTGGGTTGTTTTGTTTTGTTTTGTTTTGTTTTGTTTTGTTTTGTTTTGTTTTGTTTTGTTTTGTTTTGTTTTGTTTGAGACAGGGTCTCGCTTTGTAGTTCAGGCTGGCCCTGAGCTCACTTTGTAGCCCAGGCAAGCCTGGAACTCAGCAATCCTCCTGCCTCTGCCTCCCGAGTGCTGGGATTACAGGCGTAAACCACCACCATGCCCGGCACTGTGGTATGTGGTATTGATGGCTGGTGGGCGTGAGTCACCGCACCCAACATTATATGTGCTTACCTGAATCGAACTCAGGGCCTTGTGCTTGCAAGGTAGGCGCCGGAATCACTGAGCTAAATCTCTGGCCCTGTATAGTTTTGAAATTAATGAGGACAGTTGGACGACCTCATGTCCCTGAAGTTCCATGGATACATACCATTAAATATGCTTCTGAACTGCTAAACAAAAGCACCAACAAACCTGTGTGAAAGGAAGGAATAGGACAAGAGTGGGAGTAGACAATGGGAAAATCAGGATGACCTCAGAAAGAACTAGCTATTAGAAAGGTATGAAAAACATCAGACACGTTTTCCATTGGGGTAGCATCTTAGGAAATTATACCACATCGATGCTTGACCACCCAAACAATAATCCTCTTTACACATTATCTACCTACATTGAACAGGATTTATTTTGAATTTACTAACTCAGAGCTTTTATAAAACCAAAGTTAGTTTTCTCAATAGCTCTGACTTTCAAAAAAATTAAAAAGGGACATTTTCTTCATTCAATCTCTTGGAATTCCTAAAAAATAAAAAAAGCAAAATAAAGATTGTCCTCCTGCTCCCTGCATGCCCTGCCACTCACACAATCTCCTGATTAATGACCATGAGAGGGAGAAGAAAGGTTTCTATTTTCCCAAAAGGGTAAGGCTCTGAAGAAATATGAGTTAAAAGTAGACTCCCTATATTTCCCACAGAGCAATTTTCTGTCTCTCTGTACACAGTACCACACTTCAATTTTAAATTTTGTTATAAATGACTAGACTAATAGGTTTAGACTAAGACCCTATTCAGACATGAAGTTAGCTAAATTCTAAAGAAGAAAAAAATGTTCTTTCAATGTTAACTAATACTCTTTTCGTTTGCAAGACTTAAAAAATATTAGTAAGGAAAAATTTTTTATTTCAGACTGATGGTCAAATAGATAACACTATCACGTAAGGGTCATACTCAAAATCTCTACAAAACTACACAACTACTAAAGACACAAATATATCTTTTCTAATCATGTAGAAATTTGCAAAGAATTCAAGCCACAAAGAAAATATTGAGTTAACTTTAACGTTAACAAGCATTTATAATCACCAGTCTTAAACTTATAAACTAAGTATTCAGGTGGTCTTCAAATATGTGTCACAAAAATTAATTTAAAGCAAATGAATTTATATTTCTCCTGGGTTTTGGATTTATATTATGAGTATTCTGGTCAAATTAAAAATACTGATACCCAATTGGTCAAATTAAAAATACTGATACCCAATATTTATTTAGGTCTTACTCTATATAAGGAATAGTCCCAGTGTCCCAAATCTCATGGATGAAATAGACAGGATATATTGTGGTACTCATCATTTGCTAGAAACAATTTCCACTTTACATTACAAATATGTGCATATAATCCAGCCCTTGCAAAAAACAATCAACTCTCTAGATGCACTCTTATTGGAATGTAACACAACCTAGGATTTTCTAAACGAAACTAAAATTACTTCTTCTCATCTGTTGAAAACTAGAAAGATGTGCCCCCAGAACAACTAAATCCATGTCCCTGCCTGTGTCTGCCAAAACCTTCATGAAACAAAAACAATACTCAGAGGGGAGGAATATTCACAAAGTTCTAGTGATAAGCCCTGTCTTAATTCCTGAGAGAGTCAGACTGGCCTTAGATTTGGAAAATCTTCCTTCAGCTGTATAAACTTTTTAGTTTCCTTGCTAGACATGGGTCCTCAGAGCACAACCACCTTCTGGAGCCAGATGAGAAGAGCCCATCATCAAAGCTTCTAGAACCAACTTGCTCCACATGATACCCATTAGCCACAGGTGGTGACCAGCATTTAAAATCTGGCTAGAATTTGATCCTCTATGAAATAACTTCTCTAAGAATAGGATTTTTTTTTCATAAAAACTTGGTAGATCTTATCTGTGAAATAGATGGAACCTACTTTTGATTCGAGTCAAGGATACTTTTTATATCTTTTCTTAACGAAGTCATTTTGAAGAATGACAATAAAGGGGGAAATTGCCTGACTCATTCGTTTAATCTAGTACAAAACTTGGCAATAAATATTTCAAGCATCTGGCCACACTTGCCAACTCACTGTCTATAAGTATCTTGACTACAATTGGAATAAGGTAACACAAAGCCAATTGATCAAAGACTTAAGCCAGGAACTTTTGCCAGTAAAGTTTTATTAAAACACAGCCATGTCCATTTATTTATTTATTGTCTCTGCTGATTTCACATTATAACACCAGTATTCAGTAGTTATGAGAGACACTGAATGATCCACAAAGTAGACAATATTTACTATCTGACATTAAACAGTAAAAGTATCCTCATTAGAGCTGGAGAGAATACGTAGAAAATGACAACACATTTCCATGTTGGATTTCTCTCTTAGTAACAACCTCCTTACACTGTGAATTGCTTGGTATCCCTGCAAGATAAGCATGAGTCAACCTTTGGGCATTTGAAATCATTATTCTTGATATCCCCTCTACTTCAAATGGTATGTCCTTAGGACACATGTGCTTTATTCTTTCCCCTTTCACACTATCACACTGATAAGTAAAGAGTTAAATTAAAGAATTCATATTGAGGAGCTAGTATCTGTTCATATTATTTTTCTTCATTAAAAGGTATCTATTAATTTTCTTTGCTGCCTGATCTGGGATTGCATTTTTATTTCTGTATCTTAAAATGCCTAGCCCTTTGTCTGTAACAGAAGAATAAATGTGAAATATTTTTATCATCATTAACCCAAAATAATATAGATAAAACTATGTTACCACTCTAATGGGAAGAGAGAGAACTCTTTCACAGTAGAAAATTTATATATAACATGCAAGAGTACAACTATGAGATAGTAATGGAAACATCGCTGAGAGATCTGGAGGCAAAGAGCAGGAGAAAATCAGATTAGGAAGGAAAGGTGACTCCGTGAAGTCCAAAAAAGAGGTTCTTGGATGAATAGATAAGGACAATTTTTAAAGAACATTAGCCTGTTGCAGAAATATGAACTTATTTTTTGACAAAAGTAGAAATAAAATCTGGAGTTAAGCGAAATATACCTAAAGATTGGACAACATCATATAAAAATAAAAAGTAATCAAAGCACTATTTCCAAGTTTTACTGAGTTTGGGGGTGCCGGAGTCTCCTGGCCAAGGAAAAGTAGGAAAAGCACCACACAGTACAGCAAGAGCGTGAACCACCGTGGGAGATGAACACAGTGAGTCAACTCTGTGCTGTCCTTGTGTGTCACCCATTTCTCAAGTAGACATCAGGTCCTGGCCATCCTTTGAGAAACCTCCTGGGTCCTCCCGAGAAGTCCAAACACAGGGCTTTGGAAATTGTTTTGAGCATGTGTCCTGGGGTGTGGCTAGTACTGTCCTGCCTGCCTTGTCATGGCCTCATCGCCTTTTATTTGAGAATAGAAGAATGTAGGCATTAACTCACTTAGATTATCCAAAGCTGTTAATTTATGTCAATAGCTTAATGGCAATCAGAAAAAAGGATGAAAAGAAGAATGAAGAGGAAAAGAAGGGAAAAATACAAAGAAAGAAAAGGCAAAGAAGGGAAGGAGAGCAAGAGCGAAAGAAAAGAACAGGAGAGAGGAAAGGTCTCGGGGAGGAGGGAAGGAAAGGAGAAAGCAAAGGAGGGAATAAGAAAAAAGCAGAAAGGGAAGAAGGGGAAAGAAAGTAACAAGAATACAGGACACTATTGTTTCTGACTTCTTGCTCTAAAGCCAAGCTAAAGATCAAGACAGAATCACTCTCGCTGACCTTCTAGTTAACCTACCAAGCTGAAAAGTCAGGTCTTTCTCCAACTTCTGAGACATCAGGGAAGGAAGGCAGAAACACAATTTCCCAAACAGACCACTCTTTTTTTCTTTTCTTCCTTCCCTCCTTCCTTCATTCCTTCCTGCCT
>PVIC010030706.1:0-21745 GCA_004025085.1 Thryonomys swinderianus
TTTCTAATATTAACATTTTCTCCTAGTTTTGGGGTGTTTATTCGAAATGGAGTATGAGACAAAAGAGAAAGTAGTGATTTGTGATCCTGAAATTTAAATTACCCCACCATAAACAAAAATGTACATACCAAAAGAATGAAGAACATAAAGAACACAAAGGTAGTAAAATAAAGCGGTCCCAAAACTCGATTAGCTTCCTCAATCTCTGCAAAGTTGACATCACCCAAAATGATACGGAATTGAGTGAAGCTATAAAAACAAAACAAAACAAAAAACCACAATACAAAACCAAAGAACAGGCAATAATGGTTGATGCAACATTTCTTAGGGTGACTTCACAGCTCTGGACCTTTTTGGCAGTTGTGTTTGAACTGTTTGAAAAAGTCTTGCTACTTCTATCAATAACTGAAGCACTCTAAGATATTAAAACACATTTGCTTTCATGTAACATGTTTCCATTTGGTAAACATTAAATATAATCATTATTAAGTGACTATTACTGCAGTTGGCTCTAGGAATCCACACTTACTCTGGGTAAATCATGGTTACTCTAAATTCCCATGAGGCCACCTTACAAAGGTGTGAAGTTACAAGCTCTTAAAGGGAAAAGAGATGATTTTTGAAGCATGGGCAGAATTCTACAAGTTCAAAGATCCAATGCATCCATAGTCACTCAAAGTGAGGTCTAAGTGCCTGAGTGTTGCTTGTTTTGGGTCTCAGAAAAGTCATTTCCATTCCTGACTTTTATCAAACAGGAGGATGAATCAGGGATCCCTACCATCAAGGCCCTGTCAATGTACTTCCTCTCATTTCCTAACTACTAACTCCGCATATTTATTTCTTGGCAGTGCTAGGGACCACATGTGGCCTCATGCACGGTAGGCAAGTGCTTGGCTTGGTTTAAGCTATCTGAGAATTCTGGAAAAAGACCCTAAAAATTCCTGTACTGTACTAAGTTTCTCCTAGAATAATCAAAGTACCTTTTTTCCTTATAAAATAACTTGACATTCAGAACATTCAATGGAAATGACAATGGTTGCAAATGGACCTACAGAGCCCCAATCTGTGCTGTGTGCTAAGGTGTGACTGAGGTCTTTGGAACGTCCTGGTTTTGCTCTCTCTCTCTCTCTCTTTCTCTCTCTGTCTCTGTCTCTCTCTCATTCCTTGACACCTGCTACTTTAAGTATCAGCATTTCAGACTGTATTACCTGCTTTGTCTTTGTGGGTTACTGTTTTCAGGAAAAGTAATTCGTTCTTACTTTAAATAACTGCTTTGAACACTCGCCAATCAAATAGCAACTGAGAACATTTTTTTATCCTTGAGAGAGCACTGTCATCTCCCATTAAATTTTCTCCTTCATTTCATAAGTACTTACATACATTCTTGGAAAGTACTGAAGTCATCAACCTGAGTGCCAAAGACGAGGTATGCCAACTGAGCATATGCCAGGAAAATAATGAAGAACATGAGGGCAAAGCCAAAGAGGTCCTTGGCACACCGAGACATGGTTGTGGACAGCTGGCTCATGGTCCTGTTAAAGCTGATGAATTTGAAGAGCTGCAAAAGAGGCAGATGGTGCAGGTGAGAGGACGCCAGGCAGCGTACGCCTGGTGGAGCATCACTCCACTTGGAGAGGAACGGCACGTGACAGGGACGGCCACATGGGCCCTGCAGCTGTTAAGCCATGTGAGAAAAGTGTGACATGACAGGTGGGAGTATTTCCATGTAGGTGAGGCACTCCCCAAAAGGGTTAAGATAAAAGGAAATAAACCCCTAGTGAAAACATGAGGAGATACTACTGTGAATTAGTGACCACTGTTTATCACACCTGGGCAGGGATGGCTGTATTCAATTCCTGTGAATCTCCACAACCACAACCCTGGAGTTTTACCTTCAGCAGTGATGCTGGGAGCCAGGATCTGGGGCAGCTGTCTCTCTACAAAGCCACCCCGCTTCTTACTGGGGCCAGGCTAGGCTGTGTGATTTACCACACAGATGCAGGATGACCTGGGGCTCCGGGAGGGGCACTGGTGGGAGAACTGGGGGTCAGAGGTAGAGCCTGGTCCCTGCCTAAAGAATTTAACGGGAGAATTTGGGGAAGGGAAGAAGTAAGACACAATAGTTAGAGGCACAGATGGAAGGGAATTTTGTTTCATGGTCTCCTAGAAATTTTCTTGGCCACATGAAATTCTTCTGAGGGCTGCTGTATTGGATGCTACTTGATACAATTCTGGTGAACTGTATTATCTCACATCTGGGTTACTTTTCCTACTTTATGATAGAGGTTTGATGTGTAGTGAGGAATTCTCCTGAACAAGTAGGTGACTGGACATATAGCCCCAGAGACACAGGGAGGCCAGAATGTGCCCTTAGGGGAAGCTCCAACCTTCTAGGTACAAATGCCACCTGAGGAAGACACAGAGCAGGGAGAGAACCTTCCAGAAAGGTGCTACAGTGAACTCCTTTGAGGATGGAAATGTTCTATTAGTTCCATTTCCTGTGCAGTAGCCACGAGCAACACTGAGACCCTGAGCACTGAAACTGTGGCAGGTGAGGCTGAGGAACTGAATTTCCTAAGCTTCACTTAGCTGTAAGTAGCACAGGCAGTGGTAGCTGCCGTCTGGACAGCACTGTCAGGGCCTGAGCTGGCGAGCGGTGGCAGGTGGGCAGTTGCCTCAGGATTACAGAAAGGTCTGCCCCTCCAGTGCCCAGCCATCCCACGCCTGGAACGCTCCTCACACCTGGGAAAGAGGGAAGCGAGTGAGGAAGGGCCTCCGGGGAGGAAGTGACTGTCCAGCCTCACTCCAGGTACGGCTCCCCTGCCCCTGGGGAGAGGCCGTCCTTGCAGTGAGCACTGCCGGGTGCAGTCCCTCTTCCCCCCTCGGGTCCCACTTCTCCCCTTTCTCTGAATGTCTCTGCCTCTGCTGCTCACCCGCGAAGGGAAGCTGGGGCTTACCGCATGCTAGGGCAGCCTGGCTCCAGGCTGAGTGAGCCTGTGTTAAAGCAACCCAGAGAGATAGGAAGCAGAGGCAGCCTCATCCCTGGTGAGAGGGCTGGCACAGGGGGTCCCTTGGTTTCCTCATTGTCAGTTATGGAGCAGCTCTGGCACTGGCCACTTGAATGGGGTCACAAAGCAACTTCAAGTCCTCTGCATTTTGTGTGACTCATATTAATGTGAAGAAAGAAAATCTATTAACAATCCAGAAGGTGAAATATATAAATTACCTTAATCCAGACCAAAAATACCATGATGGCAGCTATGCTGTTGAACTGCATTTGCCAGGATGCCAGACGCTCGAAGTTGGGGAAAGTGTTTTGATCTTCTAGAAAGCGCAGGAGCTCCTCCATGCTTGATGTTTGGTAGATGTTAATTCCTATGGCTATCCCCGAGAGCTGGAAGGCAGAAGTCATAGCTCGCTAGAGTGCTTTAGGAATAAACAGCTTGCCGTGGAGCGACCTCCCTACTTACACCACCACTTCCGGGTCCCAGGGCTGCCCGCTGGGTTCGCCCAGTGGTGCCAAGAAAGCCACTCAGGCCAGCAGTGCTGAGCAATGCCGCAGAATATGTGTCCTCCCTCTGGTGGGCAGCGGAACCTGATCAGTGCATGTGGGCAGGGGTGTGTGCTCTCACACACACACGTGTGCAAAGTGGAGATCACATCATGACCAGCTCCATTCGAATGGCTGAGGACCTCTGGATTTTCTGCCTTTCTTATATGAACAACTCTCTACGTCTTTGTTTGTTTGGCCTCATCTTGGCTTTGTTTGTAGCTTTAAAATTTGGTTTAAATTTTTGCTTTCTTTCCATTTTGTGATTTCCAGCCACATACTCTTTCCTATCTTCACCAAGTACCCCTGCAGATGTCTAGACAGACAGCACCGTGCAAGGGGCAAGGAGGGATACACAGAAGTATGTTCTCCATGGACCCTGCCCTCAAGAAACCTGGGTTCTGGCTCAAAGCTAAATGCTAAAAGAGAAGCATACAGAGTTGGTGGGACACGTGACAGCGTGACACAGGCTGCGCTCACTGCGAAGGAGTGTGCCAAAGGGCAGGAGTGTGAGTGGTCACACGGTGGGAATGACAGGCAGAAGGGCAGACGGTATGTGAGCCTCCCATGAGCGCCCACCTTCCCACACCTGCCCCGGGTCCAGGACGCAAGGTCCGACCCGGGCAGAGGCGGTCCTGTATGGTGTCTGTCCCACTGGACTTACAGGTCTCATGGGCCATCGGAACCTGCTGTCATGCAGGGTCTGGGTCCACACAGCTGGCCTGTGGCAGTTGCCATGCCTGTCGCCGTCCACTTTCTCCTCGTGGCTGATGGCCACAAACAGCTCATTAGCCCCTCCTGAGATGGCGTCCGGACCACAGTCCAGCAAGCATCCCAGCAAGGACCATCTGGCTGCTGAGCTGACCTCGTATGTGTGTTTTGGTGGTGGGAACACTTCCTGCGCACACTGGGGTAACAAAGGAAATGCTCCCCATGGACTCAGCTGTGAGAGAGACACATGAGTAGTTGAGTGATTGTAGAGCATCATTTCCAGTCACAGGACAGTGGGCAGCGTGGACAAGGGATAATAAGTGCCATAGCTGTGCCAAGGGAAGCATCTCTCAGCATTTAAGAATTCAGCATGCTGCTGAGACCTAATACAAGGTTATCTGTTATTGCTGAAAGAAGAGCTCGTGAAAATCTTCTAAGGCTTCTGGAAGGAAGTGACAGAGATGAGGCCTTGGTGATTCAGGGTAAGGGAAAAATACGAATAAGTGCTGGAATTTGTAGAATAAGCGCTGGAACAGATATAGCAGGTATAAGATGCCACAGACTGGAGTATGTAACTCTGCCTTATGACTTCTTGCACCTTATACAGAGTACTGTGTAGGTTTATCTCAAATTTTATTTATATTTGTAGGAAATTTTAGATTGTAGGAGGTTTACTCTGTCACTCAAGATGTGCTTGGATTTTTTTTTTTTTTTGCCATAACTTGACCCATGTATAAGAAAAGTAATTTTTTTTTGTTTTTTTTGAGACAGGGTCTCACTTTGTAGTTCAGGCTGGCCCTGAGCTCACTATGTAGTCCAGGCAAGCCTTGAACTCAGCAATCCTCCTGTCTCTGCTTCCTGAGTGCTGGGATTACAGGCGTGAGCCACCACGCCCGGCAAGAAAAGTAATTTTTAGTAGCATTTGAAGAAAAATATCAGTAGTAAAACCCCCAAGAAAGTAACTATCACCCCAATATCTTGTATGGCATACCAAATATGAATATGAATTACTGAGTTATTCTCATGATAAGTGTAGTGAGCTGAGAGCTTAGAACAAAGGCTGGTCCACTTCATGATCAGAAAGGCTTCTCATGCACACATAAAATAATTTGTAGGGCTGGAGATTTAGCTCAGAGGTTCTGGCGCCTGCCTTGCAAGCGCAAGGTCCTGAGTTCGATCCCGGTAACCACATACAACAATGCTGGGCGTGGTGACTCATGCCCACCAGCAATCGACCAGCAATCAGCACCACATTCCACAGTGCCGGGTGTGGTGACTCACGCCTGTCATCCCAGCACTCGGGAGGCAGAGACAGGAGGATTGCTGAGTTTGAGGCTTGCCTGGGCTCCATAGTGAGCTCAGGGCCAGCCTGAACTGCAAAGCGAGACCCTGTCTCAAAAAAAAAAAAAAAAAGTAATTCGTAGTGCAGATATTGACATAAGAGACAGGGACTTCTAGGTTCTCTTCTGGGATAGCCAGACTCCCAATGCGCGCAGGTGAACAGGTTTAATTAGCATGTGTTTAGAGTAGAGCAGGGAATTTGGGACGGCCCTCCAACCTACCACAATGATCACAACATCCAGACAATTCCAGAAGCTTCGGAAGTAGTGCAGTTTGTGAACGCGGATTTCCAGCATCTCCTCCACAGCGTAGTAAAGGATAAAGAAACAGAAGATAATCTCACAGGCCGCCAGGAAGAAATCAAAAGCTGTGATGTAGCGGATCAGCTTCACGGGCTGAAACTGCCAAGAAGTGATCATGCCTCCTGTGGCCGGGAGCTCGACCAGCAATCTGCATTGTGATAAGAACGTGGGAAACAACACGGACACATGGGTGTGCTCAGGAGAGGAGGTCTGCCCGGTCTGTCCCTCCACCGCGAGGCGTGGAGCGGCTGCCACACGCCCCCTCAGCTAGTGGTGAACTATTTTTACCATGGCCAATACCTCCACACTTGGAGAATCCTGTGCTTCCCAAGACCTTCCGACCCAAACGATTCCTTCTTCCTCAGGCTTCTTTCTACTCCTCAGATATCTGTATTGTTCAAAATACTATACAATGTTTTATATGGAAAAGTTAACTAATTTATCTTTCTAGAACTTTTTGGGGGCATAAATCACTTTGCCAGGAGACACATAATATAAGAAATACAATCCATGCTCTCAAAACATGTATGATCTAGTTGAGTTCAATATCTATCTTGTAATATATAAGCAGAGACTGCATCTCTCCCTTGTTCATTCTTTCAGTAGGCAGCAGATAATTAGCACCAAATAGTTTGGCTCCTGGTGTGTTTTCTCTCTTGCGGAGGCTTGGGGTTCATAGGCACAAAGGCTGGGCACCTGGCAGGCATCCGTGGATGAACGAGAACTCTCAGACAGGCCAGGAGGCCTGGTCAGTGTTCTCAGCACCTCCTAGAGGGGTCCCAGTGCAGCATTACAGAGCCACAGAAAGGGTTTCATGTGCCTCCTGTGAGTGAGTGCCAGGGACGGTGGGGACCAGTGTGTCTATGGCCTCGGTCCTCACTGCCATGCTCATGTCCTAACAGCGTGCATGTTACCAGAGGGCAGCCGGCCTGGGGAAAGAAGTTAAGGTTTGAGAGCAGGGACCTGGTGAGGAGTGTGGCACCTGATCAGCCTTACAATGGCTGCTATAGACATAAAAAACTACAGGGGTTTTTTTCAACATCTGTACCCTTGTGATGAATGTGGACCAACCTCGGGTTGTTTTCGGAGTCACAGTGTTCTAGGGGCCTAGGACAGTCCCCCAAATGCCCTTATCCCACTCAGCCTGCACATTCACCTTTTCCTCTATCACTCAGCCAGCTGTAGGCAAGGCTTCCACACAACGGGGACAACAACCAGTGCCCAGAAATGGGAGACCCGAGGGCCCTCAGGACGCACCTGGCCACGCAGAAGAGGTTAACATTGGCGTTGTATACCGAGAAGTCAATAAAAGCTGCCCTCGTTCCTCGGTCCAGCCAGACATTTCTCCTGAGGCCAGCAAGCTGGACGGCTGTTTCTGCCCTGGTCCTTGACAGGTCCAGGTAGTAGCCCGCTCCACTGTAAGCTGCGATCATGCCCCAGTGGGTGCTTCCGTTCAGGTCCTTTTCACTTGTGTATACCCAACTACAGAGCAGAAGCAGAAAGGAACATCACTGGAGCCCTTGCGGCCACTCCAGGGACAGTGAGGCTCATTTCCTCCCACAGCTCGCTCTGTCCACGGAGGTGAACCCTCAGCCCACGTTCTCCTGTTCCCTCCCTTGGCGGCTGCCAGTCCACTCCCAGGGACAGTGACAGCCGGAAGAGGGACATTTCCGTCCAGTTCCTTGCTGTGAAGCCTGTTTTTCCATCCGTGATGGAGAAAATGCCTCTCTCAAAGGAGCTTTGTGAGGGAAGATGAGAAGGTGTGTGTATGAACAGCAGTGTGGTATGGGATCATAGCTGCATCGATTTCTCTGAACAATAGGAAATAACAAAGAGTACTGACAAAGGAACCACAGATTAGGGGAATGCTTATGCTTTGCAGAAGCTAAAAACGGCACACGAGGATGCATAGTCACTCTACAACCAGGAAGTGGCCTTCTGAGACTGTCGGGTGCCTCCGCTCTACACTCTGTGCTCTTTCGTGTGCTCTGTATAAATATAGTGGACAGAAGAGTCAGCAAAGTGTCTGCCCCATGGCTCATTCACACACGGGGCTCCCGGGTGGCTGGGTTCCCAAGAGAAGGATTGAGATGACCCCAAAGAATGAGGTTAGCAGGATGCAGAAGGCAGCCCTGTCCCCTAGGGACTCACCCCAGGACAGCACCCCAAGAGACCACCCCGAGGCTGCCCCTCTTCTACAGAACAACTACAACAATCTTAAAAATAATAACGGCCCTTCCTTAATATTCAATACTGGGATATGGGCATCGAAGCACATGAAGACCCTGCAGACGTGCGCACATACTCATATAAACTGAATAAACACATTTAAGAAGCATATTGCTCCTTTATTTCCTTTTCCCTGGTGCTGCAGTAGGAACCCAGGGCCTCCGCCAGGCTGGGCAAACAATTCTCCTTCTGAGCTACACTCTCTAAGTGTCACACTCTAAGTGTCCAGCAGAGGGCGCTCTTAACTACATGGAAAGGACTCGCGTCAGCACGGAGAGCACCGTGGGAAGTGAGATATGCCAGGCACAGCAGGCAAATGCTCTCGCCAGCAGAAACTAACACTCTAGAAAAGTTCTTACAGAAGAGTCTCCAGTAGAATCTAGGACAGCCGCTGGGGGAGGCAACGGAGAAAGTCAGAGAGGGCACAAGACACTGAAGTGGGAGGAAGGGCACAGAAGGGATGGGAGTGGCAGAGGACGGCTGTTCACTCCCAGCTCCCAATGACTAGGGGAGCCTGAAGGCCCCGGCGTGAGAAATGACAATGGGTTAAGTGGACGGAAATGCTAACCAATCTGTAGTGATCAGAACTCAGTGCATACATGTTTCAAGTTACTGTCCTGGACCCCACATAGCTCTACACCTATCCCATGCCAATCAAAATAATTACACTTCAAATAACTGCTATAAAGAACAGAAATGAAAATGAAAATGAAAATCTATTTGTAGTGCCGGGCGTGGTGGCTCACGCCTGTCATCCCAGCACTCAGGAGGCAGAAGCAGGAGGATTGCTGAGTTCGAACCTTGCCTGGACTACATAGTGAGCTCAGGGCCAGCCTGAACTACAAAGTGAGACCCTGTCTCAAAAAAAAAAATCTATTTGTAAAGGCCACTAAAAATTTGTCTACCAGAAAATTTTCTGCTAAGGAACTTAATAGATGAGAACAGGGGCAAGCATCTTAAATGAAACATTTAAAGGGTCAGGTAAGTTTTTTGGGGGGTTGTACAGTCAACAATTTAGCCTTTGAAAATACAGTCTACAGAGGCTTGGGAAGTAGGGCGGCATGCAGCGGGCACAGAGCAGTTTGGCCCAAGCTGCCATGGAAGCGCCAGAGTCCCCACAAGCGTGAGGAGTGTCACAGACACTTACGCGGTTCCGTTTCGTGGCCCAAACGGGGCCCTGTCTTCACTGCTGACCGAGTAGACATCGTAGCACTCTTTAATTTCATCTCTCAGGTCCGGGGGGATGGAACAGGACCCATTCCTGACTTTGAGCTGCCGGATGCGCGGGACCCCCAGCAGCAGGTTCTCGTAGAAAATGAAACTGCGGTTGTCAGTTTCCGAGCGGTTGCCGGGCTGCGCCTTCCAGTAGAGCCCGTCCAGTAAGGGGCCCTCTGTGAACTGAAAGGAAAGGAAGCCCTGGGGAGAGGCTCGGGCTCCGAGGCCGTCCTGCGCCTCCAGGAAGCTCTGTGTGACCACCACTTTGGCGCTGTGACCGAGCTGGGAGAACGGGCTTTGCTGTCAGCGATCCGGGCGCAGATCTTACTCCCTCATTTGGTGGCGGTGAGGCCTGCAGCAGGACGCTTTATGCCAGGGTCCCCACATCTGGAGGGTCCCTCTGCTGTGTGGTCAGGGCACCCAGCACAGGGCTGATTCTTGATCAGGGCAACTCTGATTTCCATGCTGGGACTAAAGGCAGTGGGATGGGGTGTTGCACAAATCCACATCCACTGTGACCCCACCTTCCCTTAGGAGAACAGCGCCCCCACAAGCATGGCTCTGAAGTGGCCTGTGGAGAAAAGGCGAGGGGGCACCACCAGCAGCTCGGCCCTGACTACACGAAGAGGCTTCTTTCCCGCGGGCCCCTTCAGAGCTCAGCGGTACTGAGGAGCCTGGTGGGGGAGGAGTCTTGTCAGTCCCACTGCGCTCTGCCAGCAGGGAGGACAGATCGGCCACCCTCGGGCTCAGGCTCGGGGCATCGTCCTGAGCAGAGGAACAGCAGGCTCTGAGCCCCCGGAGGTGAGAAGGGTCAGCAGTGAGGAATGCAGTGCGTGTCAGAGCCAAGAGCTGTTACGCATTAACAGGTTCCCAGCACTCAGCTTTCTCTGCTTAACAGCAACAGCTCTGACCCTTGGGTTTGGTAAGAATCTCGAAAACTATCTCCCCGGGAGGAGCAATCATTCCCTTTCCAACTTCCCTTGCTATTTTCTAAGACGCAAGCACCACAGACCATCTGATCATTGCTCATAATCTGCTACTACACTGGAATTTGTGACAACCAGAGAAGGGGCTGGGTTCAATTTCACATCTGTGGGTTTCCTTTTCTAGAAGCGGGGACACAGGCCCTTGTTTACAGAGACACAAGACACAACAAACACAGTTTCAGAGAAAAACAAAGTGCCCGGTGGGCCTTACGTCCTAAATGTACAACTGATATTAAATAACGAATGACTATATCATAAACTAGAATGAACTACTGGCTGTCATGCTAGAAAATCCACTTCTCCTGCTAGCTCTGCAGTCTCGCAAACTGGAGCACCCTGGGTCTCCTCAGCCTCATTTATGAGCTCAGTGCAGCGTTAGCACTTGGCCGGTGAGGGCACTACAGGCATTAGATGGTAGGGTCTGAACTGCTGAGTGCAGGGCAAGGTACTGACCCACGAGGCTCTCAAAAAATGTGACTTTACTCCCTTTGAGTTGTTACCTCCAATAGCTCAGCACCATGTAGCACTTCACACAGTGGTAAGCACACAGCAGGCCCCGAACATGTTCTGTAATTCAGTGTATGACACCAAATGCACGATTCTGCAGGACACACATGGACTTGCTAAGTCAGGTGCACATACCTTCCAGAAGTCCTCCACTGATGACAGAGTTCTAAAGTTTGTTTTCTCTGTCTGGGACACAGGCGTGTCTAGGAAGAGCTGTGACATCGTCCGGGTGTAGTAGTACACGTGGGTGCTCATCATGCCGTAGGTCACTGGAAGACAGAGAAAGGGAGCTGCATGGGAACCCCACGCAGGCCTACACAGCCACCGCCTCCACAGGAGCTGGGCCTGGAGAGGACTTCTGAGGGGACAAGTGTCCGTGGAAGGTCTCTGTCACCCTTGCCTTCCCCCCTGACCATTTTTCTGGGGTAACCCTACCGCAGGCATGAAATAACTACATAAGGGAGTATTAGTGTGAGTGAAACTGGTTCACTCTGAGTACTGCAAGGGCTTTTCATGGTCATCTCCACCCTCTGGGCTCAGACCCTGGGGGCCCCAGCTTGTGTGCCCCTCCCAGCACCCTCACGCTGTGACCACAGCCGGTGCTCTCACTGTCCCTAGGAGGACATGTTGTCTTCTGCTTCCCCAGACCTGCTGTCATGCTGTCTGCCTTGGTCCATCCCTGACCGAGAGGCTGACCTCTGTGGATGCCAACACCTGAGACCCTTTGTCCTCTTCATGTCAGAGGAGAGAGGTCGGGCTGTCCATCTGCAGCAAGTCTGAAGGGCCCTCCAGCCTGGACCGCAGCTGCCAGGGATCTCGTTCCCACACCACACTGGGTTCACGCTCTGCCTTTCCCTCCCTGGTCCCCTCAAGCCTGGAGGGGTGACCCTTCCAAGTGCCTCGGTCCTTCCCCTAGCCCTGCCGACCCTGAAGAGCCCTTCCTTTCAACGTCCTCTAAGTGTTACTTTCACCACTATCTCTTTCCCTCCGAGGAGCCAGATGACCCCGGCACATCTGCCTCTGTCTGCCGGAAGACAGCGCCTGCCTGGAGCCTCTCAGCCCAGCCCAGGACACACGGCATCAGACTGCATGGGCTGCCAGAGGGGGGAAGATGACTCCCAGGGTCCAGGCCTCAGGTCCTGACCACGCTCCCGACTGTGAGCTGCGTAAGAAACTTAACGCTCTGAGGCTTGGTTTTCTCTTCTGTAAAACAGGATCATTGGTTGCCACACAGGAGTTTTCGGTTTTGATCTAAAAATAACTAAAATTTTACCAAGTGTGGTGGCTGACCCTTAATAAATACCCATTGATGGTGCTTTTCTTAAGCAGCACCTCATTACACATTTCAGCGGATGAGTACTGTCTCATGCTGAGCTCTAATAGTCACAGGTGGAAAGTGCTGAAATTTCTGCAACTTTACAACAGTTTTTGTTGGGAAAACAGGGGGAAAGAGTATGTTTTCCTTCTTTACCCCAGAGCTGTGGGTTGAACTCAGGGCCTTTGCCTCAGGCACTCTGGGGAGAGGCTGCACTCTACCCCAGCTACACCTGTGGTTTATATTTCTTTAGAATACAGTACCGAACATTGGCAGGTGATTAATACCAACCCAATTCCATGTTCATCATAAAATGTGTATTAAAACCCATGTTAAATTACCTGGGGAACAAATGCTATTCATAAATCTCTCCCTCATATGTCCTCCCTTTCCTCTGAAACATTATAGGAAATTAAAATTATAAAAAGAAAGGAGGGGCCGGAGGGTTAGCTTAGTGGTTCTGGTGCCTGCCCCGCAAGCGCAAGGTCCTGAGTTCGATCCCCGGAAACCACATATAATGCTGGGCGTGGAGACACGCCCACCAACAATCAACACCGCATACCACAGTGCCGGGCATGTGGCTCACGCCTGTAATCCCAGCACTCGGGAGGCAGAGACAGGAGGATTGCTGAGTTCGCGGCGGCTTGCCTGGGCACCATAGTGAGCTCAGGGCCAGCCTGAACTACAAAGCGAGACCCTGTCTCCAAAAAGCAAAAAAAAAAAAAAAAAAAGAATGGAGCACGTAAGCATTTGGGATTTCATCTCCTGCAATCCTTTCGGCAGTAGATATGCACAGGAGGCTTGACTCATGGGACCTGTAATTCCAGTCTCACAATCATTACCCAGGGTGGCCGGGATAAGAACAAGCCTTGCTGAGTATCACACGACCTGACAGATACTTCCTAAACAGTACCAGACCCGAGTCAATGTGTAGGACCCTCATCCGTCCACAGACAGAGGAACGGGAGGTGACCTCTCCCTCCAGAGGAGCTTGTCCTCAGCAGCTGGCTGCCCGACCAGCTCCTATGCAGATTGACACAGGATGTGCAGGTGCTGAGGCCTTCAGCGGGTCACTCAACGGAGAGGTCAAAGTTGACGTGGAGAGTAAGGGGTGAAGTCTCCCCAGAGCCATCTGAACGAGTAGGTTCACTACTTTTAGTTAATGTGAAATTGGACTGTACCTTAGACAGCCTGGTTAATAAAGGCCACTCTGGTTTTTTACCTGTCAGTTATTGCTCTAGAGCATTTTATGAACTATTAAAATTTTTATTTCCAATTATGGTCTAACATTATATAAATATGTAAATATTTTAGCCACTCATTTAAAAGTGTATCACCTTTATTTGCCTATTGTGTTTTAAGACCCAGTGCTGACTTTTGCTCTCATAATGCACGGCTCTGGACTGGTTTTCACGGCCACATTCCCTTAGTTGTGCGTCGCCACGTGCTGGACAGCCATGGAACAGAGCCTTGGAAGGACGCTCACTAACTCGGATCTACTCGTGGAACTCCATTCCATCTGTGCCAGCAACCTGGATTTAGCTCAGTGGTTCTGGGGCCAGCCCTCCCCAGCACAAGGCCCCAAGTCCCATCCCCAGTACCAAGAATAAATAAATAAACAAGCAAGTAAAATCAAGGCATCCAGACACTTGGATGTTCTGGAATGACACTTGTACATACACCATGAGGCCAGATGAGCTCTGGGTTTGGAGCCTAATAATTCTCGTTAGGGTTTCACCTCACTATTCTCCGTATCTACCTCTGGGATGAAGACTTGTATCTGGGATCCTGGACAGCTGTTAGCTCTCCTGGGCTTGCACTGTGTTATCAAGGACTATCACTGTCGAGGCCTTTGGGGAGGCCCAACTGAAGTAAGGTACACCATGGAGCTGCACACACTCCACACAGTGACGGTACCATGGAAAGGGACCATGCTGTCCCTTCCCTTTCAGTCCCCAAGAAGAAAGCTCCCCGGAAGGTGGCGCCTGCTCTCTCTAGATGAAATGGGTAGAGAAGGGCAAAGTTTCTAAGTGAAATGTTAACTTTTCTCATGCAAAGGATGCACCTGCATCCCATGTGCGAGTTAGGACTTCGCTTTTGTCTTAACCCAGGAATTTCCATTTTTCTACTAAGTAAACCAGACCAAAATGTGCTAAAGCACATTCCACCGAAAAAGCAGCATGTCGAAGAACCAAAGCTGCCTGTAACCCAATGACTATCTTTCCAAAAGAGCTAATGGGTACTAATTTACTGCTGCTGCCACTGAAAAGTACAAGTTCAAATGGAGTATGGTGGAATGGTGTGTACCTTATAAATTTGAACTATTAGAATAGAGCAAAGGGAAAATCTCCAATCTAAGAAAAGAAAAATAAAAATGGAAAATAAGAAAGTACAAAAAACAATAATAAATGAGATGATAACAATTTGACAAAAACATGAAATGTGCTTTTATGGATATGGTGCCCCTGTGAGGACACAATACAGCCCAGAGCTAGCAGAGAACTTAGGTTCCCTGGGCGATGGGCTGTTCTGCTTTGGGACACTTGGCCTGGAATCTCTTTTCCTCTTTGGGGCACAAGAAAAATTCTGAAACAGTGGACATAAAAATCACTATTCCTAGGTGATAAGGCTTTAAATAATGGTTAAAAATCCTATCTTTAAAATTTGTATAAGGGGGCTGGAGATTTAGCTCAGTGGTCCCAGTGCCTGCCTTGCAAGTGCAAAGCCCTGAGTTCAATCCCGGTAACCACATACAATGCTGGGCGTGGTGACTCATGCCCATCAGCCATCAATACCACCTACCACAGTGCAGGGCGTGGTGGCTCAGGCCTGTAATCCCAGCACTCGGGAGGCAGAGACAGGAGGATTGCTGAGTTTGAGGCTTGCCTGGGCTCCATAGTGAGCTCAAGGCCAGCCTGGACTACAAAGCGAGACCCTGTCTCAAAAAAAAAAAAAAAAAAAAAAAAAAAAAAAAAAAAAAAAAAAAAAAAAAAAAAAAAAAAGAAATATACAGCAAGTCAGGTTATGAGGGGGAATATTTTTAGAAAGGTGTTGCTAGTGGTGTTAAAATCACTTGACAGAGGAGCATGTAAGGTGAATTTTGAGTCTACTGTATCTGATAAAAAGGTTATTTGACACAGGAAAATGATCCCACACAGACTTAACTATCATGAATTCTGTATTAAACCACAGAAAATCTAGAGATATAAAATGATAACTACTAGTGGTCTAAGGAGAATTAGCAGTTGGACTAATTCCACACTGTAATTGGACAAAGAAAGTAGCCCAAAATCACTTAGCTATGTTAAGAGGCCAAATCAAATACATGACTTAGTACAAAATATAGACAGGAAACGTCACATAGGTTGAGCAACCCTAACTAGAAAATCTGCTGTCACTCCAAAATTGGACAGTTTTTTTTCCTTCAACAGAATACCACCACAGGAAAATTCTATGCCATGAAACTACTTTACATACAAAAACACCGCATCAAATTATATTCAGGCTGTATGTGCAAGGTGTATGGACTTGTGTCCCACCAAGATATCTCACCATATATATAAAAATGCAAAATCTAAAACACTTCTGACATAGGTATCTTGGACAAGGGACTCTCGCTCTGCTGTACCAAAGAGAGTATCCACATTCTTTTTTCAAATATCTCTGAAACACTTACAAAGACTGGTAATGTACCAGAACACAAAAACATCAGTAAATCCCTCAAATTAAAAATCCACTGGCACGTGTGTTTGCAAGAGGGCTGGAGTTACACCCACACACCGGGCAGGCCAAGGAGTGCCGGCTGCCACCAGAGCGAGAGGCCGGCAGGAGGGTTTCCTGGAGCGTCAGCCTCACAGGCCTGCAACACCTTCACTTTGGGACTTTAGCTCCCTGTCAAAATATTTTCTTCTTCTTCTTTTTTTTTTTTTTGAGACAGGGTCTTGCTTTGTAGTTCAGGCTGGCCCTGAGCTCACTATGTAGCCCAGGCAAGCCGCCGTGAACTCAGCAATCCTCCTGTTTCTACCTCCCGAGTGTTGGGATTACAGGTGTGAGCCACCACGCCCCGCACTGTGGTATGTGGTATTGATGGCTGGTGGGCATGAGTCACCACGCCCAGCATTCTATGTGGTTACCAGGATCGAACTCAGGACCTTGCGCTTGCGAGGCAGGCGCCGGAACCACTGAGCTAAATCTCTGGCCCCCAGGCACATTATTTTTAATCAGAGAATTCCAAACACCAACTTTTGTATTTTAAAAAAAGTTTCTAAAACACTTTCTCTAATTTTAGCATTTAGCTATCACAATAGAAATATCATTGTTATTTTTAACAGTAACCCACATATACTGACAAGCATTTTGATGGTAAATTCATTAAAACCTCAGGTTTCAAGTAACCGTAGATCTGAAATTAGAGAAAAAGTGGTACTACTTAATTCACATGTTATTTCTAGCCTCTTGCAAAAGTGGGCAATTTTTTAAAACAGAGAAGACAAAACTAACATTGATAAAATAAAAAAAAATACTATCAATGGGTGCTTAGCTAGCCAAAGGAATTAGTCTGGACCCAAATGGTTATATTCACAGCTAGTTCTTAGTACCTGACCCAGCATATAGACACGTCACCAGTTTAGGGAAGATTTATTTCTCAGTACCACTGTATAACAGACAGCATCTCATGATTTCTAATTCTGTATTATTTCCAATCTTCATATCAATGAAATATTCTTCTTCATATCAAAAAGATGTATTTTGCAGATAAGAAAACATTCAGAAAGGTTACATAACTGAGCCAATTAACCCAGAATGTCAGCAGCAGTAGAACTGGGACTGGAACTCAGATCTACTACATGCAAACAATCCCAAACAGACAAAACTCTATCCTTTCCTAGTCCGTCAGCCTAGAACCTTAACCACTTAGTATCAATAGCTTCTGACACATAAACATGGACAGGTTAAGCATTTCATCTCATGGGCAAACAGAAGAAAGAGTTTCATACAGATGGTCCTTTGATGATGATTTTGCTGCAAGATTTTAGAACTAGTAATTAAACAGGATGACTTTTACTATTTGGGGGGTACAGTGGATGAAGCAGGCACTAGAACCACTGAACTAGACCCCTCAAAAAGATGGATTTTGAATAGTGGAGAAAGAACACAACACAAGGGGCCAGTAAGGTTACATCAGAAGTGATAGTGGAAAGGCACAGCAATTCAGAGGCATCTGAAAAGCCCTCATTATCCTGTTTCTTGAACACAGAACTGGATGGTAATAAAATGAAGTAAAAAGGCCCACCCCAGGGGCTTTAATGGCTCGATGCTTTTAGGCCAGTCTTCTTGAATTTATTTATTAATTTACAGAGCTGAGGACATGGAAGGCAGCTATGCTAACCACTATACCACCAACACCTCACAGAGCTGAGGATATGGATGAAGAGTCCACCAATACCACGAAGCAAGAAGCTGATGTGTGAGATGGAATGAATCTAGGTCCGGGGTCACGTCAAGAGACCCTAATGAGAAGAAATTTAGCAGCAGGAAGGGAAGTCCTGAAAATGATCCAGGGAGTAGGGACACATAGTGTTATGGATTTGGTGAAGAGGTCACGGAGTTGCTGTGACAAGCAGCCTTCTTGTCCAGGGTAGGAAGCAAGAGGCAGTGCGCAGTGTAGAGGAAGCTTGTGGCTCCTTGTGAGGCCCTGCTGGGGACTCTGACGAGCGGAACACAGGCAGGCAAAGTTCCACCCACTAGTTATCAAGACCAGGTATTCAACACAGGATCAACGCTGAAGAAACTGGTCAGGTCCATCTTGAAAAAGACAGAGAGTTTTAAATTGGGGATTGTAATATCCCCTGCCATGTGGCAGGGGGTATTACAGTCCCCAATTTAAAATTCTACTATAAAGCCACTGTGATAAAAACTGCATGGTACTGGCAAAGTAACAGACCCGAGGACCAGTGGAATAGATTAGAAGACCCAGAAACAACTCTGGATACACTAAGCCACCTTATCTTTGACAAAGGAGGCAAACATCCCCAATGGAAGAAAGACAGCCTCTTTAACAAATGTTGCTGGAAAAACTGGGCTTTAGCCTGCCAAAAGCTAAAGCTAGACCTATCTCTTTCACCATGCACAAAACTAAATTCACAGTGGATACGAGACTTAAACATTAAAACAGAAACAATAAGCCTGTTGGAAAACAGGCTAGGTAAAACTCCTGGAGACATTGGCTTAGGCAGAGACTTTATGAATAAAACTTCTATAGCACAGGAACTACCAGAAAGAATCAACAAATAGGATCTCATTCTACTGAAAAGCTTCTGCACAGCAAAAGAAGTCGCTGGCACTGCTAGAAGACAACCAACAACACGGGAAAAAATCTTTTCTAGGTGTTTATCAGACAAAGGGCTATTATCTACAATATATAAAGAACTCAAACAGATCAGCCTCCCCAAGTTTAAAGACCCTATTCAAAAATGGGCATCTGAAATGAACAGACACTTCTCAGAGGCAGAAGTCAAAGCAGCCAAGAAGCATATGAAGAAATGTTCCACATCACTGGTCATTCAAGAGATGCAAATGAAAACAACACTGAGATTTCATCTCACTCCACAAAGAATGGCCGCTATCACAAAATCAACCAACAATAAATGCTGGCGTGGCTGTGGGGAGAAAGGAACCCTTCTCCACTGTTGGTGGGATTGCAGACTTGTGCAACCATTGTGGAGATCCATGTGGAGATTTCTCAGAAAACTAGGAGTAGGGGTCCCATTTGACCCGGCTATCTCCCTGCTAGGAATATACCCAAAAGAATTTTAAAAAATCACATTGGAAAGACAGATGTACACCCTTGTTCATAGCAGCTCAGTTTGTGATAGCTCAGTCTTGGAAACAACCCAAATGCCCATCAACTGGAGAGCGGATAAAGAAGATGTGGTTTTTTTATAAAATGGAGTATTTCTCTGCCATAAAGAATGACAAGATCGATCCATTTAGGTGCAAATGGAGACACCTGGAGGATATACTAATAAGTGAAATCAATAGATCACAGATAGACAAATTCCAGATCTTCTCTTTGGTATGAATACCTGTAGATGCAAATGAGCTCTAGAAAGTATGACAGCTTTTATAGAGTGGGAAATTTCCACAGGAAACTTGGTGTGGGAATTTGATGAGGGGAAGGAATAAATATGATACAGAAAGAAAATAAAAGAGCATGTATAAAGGGGTTGAGGACGTGTGGGTGGGTAGGGATATGGGTAAAAATGAGAATTAACTTGTGTCATATACTGGTACAAATTCCCCAATGTTATATGTGATTTTGAGATGTATAGAAATTGTTCCAATAAAGAATTCAATTAAAAAAAAAAGAGAGTGAGAAGTCTGTCTGAAAATTTCCAAAGGGCTGAATTGGAAAAGACCTGAATTGGAAAGGTACTTGTTTTAAGTGGGCCTGAGGGTGGAGCGAATGAAGGTATCAGGGCTAGGCTTTGGCTTCGTAAAATCTAACTTAGCCACAGAAAAATAAAATAAACTATTTCAAAGAAATCAGAGAGAGGCAGGAATGACATGTGGGGGAGATTACGGTATTCAACTGAGGTCTGATGTGATTGCTAAGTAACCACAGATGCTACAATATTCTAAAAATAAACTTTTACTTATGTAAAATATATGGTCACTGACAAAAGAAGTGATTAATGCTCAGATATAAGGATAATCATTGTAAAATAAACAAGAAAACACTATGACTTTAAGCAGGATGGGATTTTAGGCAGGTTCCCTGTGTATGCTCCAGGTTTTCATTCTACCACTCTGGGCTAGTTCCTGATCTTATCAGTACATATGACAACTCAGGTCTCTTGGCCACATCTTCGAGACTCTATAACTATTAGGATTTATATTTTTTTCAAAGTTTTTTTGGTGTTTTCTGATGCTCAGGCAATTTGAGGGACCACTAAAATTGTAGACTTCTAGAAGTAACTTATTTTGCCTATGAAATATATCTGTAAATGAAATGCTTAAAAATGTTTGGTGATCCTAATCAACCTGTGAATATTTCAGGCCCTCTAGTGTCCTTTTAGTAACTATCTTTTCTATGCAGCAAACAAATGCAACTGCAGTATTCTAAGAGTTTAGAGCAAAATAGTTTAAAATATTACATCACTTTCTTAGCAATCTTTAATGTAATATGTAGTTTCTAGCCTTTTAGTATGTTTTATGTAACAGTTTAAAATGTGTTGTACCACTTTTATGAGAAATCTAATGGCTGAACTCATAGAAGCAGATAGTAGCACAGTAGCTGGGGCTGCAGGGAAGAGGTATTAGACACACCAAAAAGCCAGCAGAATGGGGGAAGCTGAAAGTTACAAGGTGGAAGATGATATACCATGTGAAGGAGAAAAGGGCTGTCTGCCAAATGCAGGCCACAGAGGACAGTTTAGGAAGTATTTTTTTTCTTTTAGACGGGGTCTTTCTTTGTAGTTCAGGCTGGTCCTGAGCTCAGTATGTAGCTCAGGCAAGCCTCGAACTCAGCAATCCTCCTGCCTCTGCCTCCCAAGTGCTGGGATTACAGGTTTGAGCCACCAAGCCCGCCATTTATGGTATGTGGTACTGACTGCCAGTGGGCATGAGTCACTACACCCAGTAATGTAAGTGGTTACCAGGGATCGAACCAGGGACCTTGTGCTTGCTAGGCAAGCACGAGAACCACTGAGCAAAGTCGCTGGCCTTAGGAGGTATTTTTTTTAAAGTGATAGGAATATTATAAAATCAAATTGTGAGGACTGCACAACTCTGTGCATTGATAAAAAGAAATAAGTGAACTGAATATTTAAATAGATTAATTTTAGGATGTGCAAATTATACGTCTATAAAGCTATTTTTAAAAACAGATAAAAAATTGCCTGAGTTTTCTTTTAAAAAAAAGTAAGGTTATTTTTTATTTATTTTTTTTGTTTGAGACAGGGTCTCGCTTTGTAGTTCAGGCTGGCTCTGAGCTCACTATATAGCCCAGGCAAGCCTTGAACTCAGCAATCCTCCTGTCTCTACCTCCCGAGTGCTGGGATTACAGGCGTGAGCCACCACGCCTGGCATTGTGGTATGTGGTATTGATTGCTGGTGGGCGTGAATCACCATGCCCAGCATTGTATGTGGTCACCGGGGATTGAACTCAAGACCTTGAGCTTGCGAGGCAGGTGCCAGAACCGCTAAGCTAACCCTCCGGCCCAAGTAAGGTTATTTTTCAAAATACGAGACATTTCTTTCTAAACAAGTAACAGAAAATGTTGAAATTAGTAAGAAAATATAAGGTGATACTATTTATACATTCATCATTTTAGTTTAAAAACCACTTTTTTTTTTTTTTTTTGGAGATGGTCTCACTTTGTAATTCAGGCTGGCCCTCAGCCCAGGCAAACCTCGACCTCAGCAATCCTCTTGCCTCTGCCTCCCGAGTGCTGGGATGACAGATGTGAGCCACCACGCCTGGCACTGTGGTATGTGGTACTGATTGCTGGTGGGCATGAGTGACCACACCCAGCATTGTACGTGGTTACCAGGATTGAACTCAGGGCCTTCTGCTTGCGAGGCAGGC
>PVIC010030707.1:0-21783 GCA_004025085.1 Thryonomys swinderianus
GGACCTTCTGCTTGTGAGGCAGGCACCAGAACCACAGAACTAAATCCCTGGCCCCAATTTCTCTAATTTGAAAGTCGGAGGATCCCCAAAAGCTGGACCTGGCCGGGTAGCCTTGTGGTTTGAACCTGGGGCCACTCTTTAATGGCCCGAGTCCCACAGCCCGTGTCTCTGGCAAAGCCTCTGTCACCCATCTCCTGTCCCTGTTCACCCGCACCTGGGTCCATCCAGCCCTTGGCTCGGAGCACCTGGTCCCAGCATGCTCTCTGGTGAGCCCCGCTTGGGATTTCCCCATTGTTCCCTGGAGAGGCTGAGCTTGATGGCATCTCCAACCGGAAGAGCGTCTTGATCCCCCGCGCTGAACTGCTCGCTTCTCCTCGCTGTCCTTCCTGTAGTCCCGGTGCCGTCTGGCGAGAGCATATCTGTTCTCCTGCCTTTCATTCCCACCAACACTCAGCTCTAGGGTTCTTGGGCCAGGGGTCCAGTGTTTGGCCCCATGCAGGTACTCAGGAGACGTCTGCTGAATGAATACACTTCCTTACTGACAAGGTGCTAGGTGTTCGGAAAATAAATGATCATGACACAGGCTTAAATTTTTAAAATCCAGGACTGTCGTTTAGAAACACTTACTAAAAAAATACTTTAATGTGTCCTTAAGCAAGAAAGAAAAAGCTTCCAATTGAATGAGAATGTAAGGCTGTTTTATTACTTAGAAATCCTATTTTGTATTTTTTTGAAATGCTCTTTTAGAGTTGCATAGGGATTGCTTTTTAAAACTGTATATGACACAGCTCTTCCTGTGCTATTTTGTATATACAGTAACTACATTTTAGTGCTGACACTACTGCAATCTTTTTGATGGCATTTTAAGTGGTAGCTGGATGAAGCCTGGGCATTCCCACCAGTACACTGCCTGGCACTGTTAAGGGATGTGGGGTGGTGGTTGGAGGCATGTGGCTTCGAGATGGTGCAGTGAGAATGTTCGCCTGAGAGGGGGAGGATTTTCTGTCCATTTCTGGCTACTCTTTGGGCAGAGAAAAGGGACCCGTGGCCCACCTGTGGCAGGTGGTACTGACTTACTCAAGTTGCGACACCCAGGGCCAGAAGAAGCCCGTGGAGGCCCACTTAAGGGGCAGCCAGAGCGCGCTGCCGCCCGGGCTGCCATGGCACCAACCGAAAACCAGCCTGAGGATGGTGTGAGGTTGGAAGGGAAAGGGACACACTCAGCTGCTGCTCTCGGAGCTCTTCTCCCCCGAAGTCCTTTATCCCTGTTTCCGGAAGAGCATCTCAAAGGGTTACAGCCGTGAGCGCTTTTCCAGCGCTTCGTGTAGATGAAATGTTTGAGCTTCACGACCACATCACAAGGTAGACACGATTACTGCCCTTACTTTTCAGGTAAGGAAACGGGTGAAAAGGGAGCTGGGGCAAAAAACCGCCCACGGTTATACAATTACAAGGGGCAGAAGTGGGAGGAGCCTGGAGGTGCTGAGCCGGAGACCGTGGCCATGACCTTGAAGGTGTGTGGGACGCTGCGTCCTCTGCTCTCCCACCCCCCGAGAGCACCGGGCTCTGGAAGGCGAAGCCATCAGATGCCCTTTCTTGGGACAGATTTTCCTTTCAGGGCACCGGAAAAGCTTTCCTTCTGCTTTTGACTTCAGCCTGCCAACTGCTTTGCGCTTGGAGGGTCAGGCTATCCATGATAAAATCAAGAGTAACGGAGGAGTTGCTTTTCAGATCTTGTGCAAACGGGAAGAAGACCAGGAGAAGGGTGAAGGGAGGGCAGAGAATGGGGAGACAGAAAGAGTTAAGACGTGCTTCGGGCAGGTACCAACTCCCACAATGAAAATGATCATTACGTACTGCAGACATGTACAATAAATATGAAAATCTGAACAAAATGGGAAACTCCCTCACAATCCCAACTGTAATAGTTTGGCCACAGGTCAAGAAAAGCAGACATTATAGGGCATAAGTATGACAGAAGAGCTACTCCAAAGACAGACCACTGATAGTCTTCTACGATTCATGGGTACCAGGCTCCAAAGGGCATCTGGGTTACCAAGTCTGGAACCAGCCGGCTGGGCAGACCCCGGTGACTGGCATAGGGAGTTGTGGCATGCTATTGAGTTGTTGCCTAGGAAATATTTTAATATAATAGGATTTAAATTTCCCTGTTTCTTTGGATTTTTCAGTTAATATTGGAATTAAATTAAAGCACTAAGTCAACCAGCTTAGTGCAAAGCAAATTATGTCAGGTTCAGCCTTGAGAGCTTCGTTACGGAATATCTATTGACTCAAGCTTATTAACTTGTAAATCCTCTGGTTTGAGATTATGATCTATTGATTATCTGCTTTTATTTGTGTTTTAAATGAATAAACAAAAAGAAATGATCACAGTTTAGTCATTATACCTTAAGAGAAAATGTATTTAACTGAAGCGTACGTTATTAAAAATGAAGACAACTTTTATTTGTTTTTAAAGCTAGACGTTGAGACTCTTTATCTTCATCTAGGCAGACTGACAATCATGTTTAAATTTTTTTTTTTTTTGAGACAGGGTCTCGCTTTGTAGTTCAGGCTGGCCCTGAGCTCACTATGTAGCCCAGGCAAGCCTCGAACTCAGCAATCCTCCTGTCTCTGCCTCCCGAGTGCTGGGATTACAGGCATGAGCCACCACACCCTGCATCATGTTTAAATTTTGCACACTCATTTTTACTGTACATGCAGCCAAAATAGGAAGAAAATGTATTTAGACAGAAAGTGTGCTAGGAGACCGGGGATGTTGAATGGATTATTAACTCTCATAGAGTTTATTATTTTGTTTGTTTTTCTTAGCAAAAAGGCAATGATGAACTCCTATCTCATGTAAGAGGAAGGTTTTCTAGAAGTCCTGCAACTAATATCTGTGGAAGAGGCAATCTCTGAGGAGCCAGATGTTTCATCAAAGAAGGAATCAACTTGGAAGACCTGAGTTCAAGTCCTAGCCCTGTCACTCACACTTGGGAACCTTATTCAATTACCCACCTTTTCTGAGTCTTGCTTTCTAACTGTTCATATACATATACATATACATATATATATATATACACACACACACACACACATATAACACACATATATACATATATACACACACATATATACACATATATATATACACACATATACACACACACACACACACATATATACACATAATACACACACACATATTTATTTAGTGGAACCAGGGATCGAACTCTGGCCCTTGTTCTTCCAAGGTAGGCGTGGTACCACTTGAGCTAAATCCCCAGCCTGTTCATATGTGTTTTGTGAGCTTTGTGAGGATCAAACAACCTTTGTGAAAATGCCTACCACAGGGATAGCATTCAAAAAGGATGCTCTAAATATGTTTCTTGCCAATAGCACAGCTAAGGAAACATAGATGGTGTTGATTCCAAAGAACAACTGTGTAAATTTGTTTTTATGTTTGACTTAAGCTCTTAGCAAAGAAATGCACTGAGATTGGTTAATGGCCTAAGGGTTAAAGCCACATCAAATATTTTATTTATTCTTATATATTTTATTCTTTATCTAGCACTGCTAGGCACAAAAAGGAATGGAAAAACAGCATGAAAGTCCTAGATTTCAGTAACTCAACACAGAGGGAATGTAAGAGGCACATTCATGAAACTCCTACATAACACAGGAATTGAGCAGTGAAGGTACGTATAAAAGTATAAGAACCCATCACAGACTTAGGAGGTCATAAAATTCCACACAGAGTGGGTGGATGCCAAATACCAATGGGTAAGAAATGTGCTAGATCTATCTGATAGGACATATCCATATGTTATTCAATGCAAGATTGAAACAAAACAGATTTAAAATCCAAAGACTCTCAGAATCGAAACAGAATGTACTTTTAGCAATTTGACCTTCATATCTGGTCAGAAGACAGAAGACAAGAGGTAGAAGATAAGGGGAAGATCTCAGCCTTTCAAACGCAGGAAGAATGAAAAGCCAATTTGGAAATTTCATCTACCAGAACTAAGGTTCTAGAATCCGCTGCTTTAGACATTTAGGAGAGAAATGTGTCAGTAAAGGTCTCAGTGACCTGATGTAGAAAACTGTAGGCCCTTGAGGACCCATGTGGCGAGGAGACAGTAAAGAGACGAACAGAAACACAAGTGAAAAAGAGTTCGCAAGAGAGGCCGGGGCAGTTGCTAAAGCAAATGAGCTACACGAGAGCCCGGAAGTGGACAGAGCTGGAGTCCTGCTTGGAGGCCCATCTTTCCAAGTGAGTGCAAGACCAATGCGAACCTTCGCAAGACAGCAAGACCACAGGAGTTCATGTCTCCTAGGAATGAGCTGTACTGATCTAACCTGGTCTTGGTAGGAAGGTAAGGGCGAGAAGTCATACGTATCACTAGTGGCTTGGTGATCTATTGCAGAAATGAGTTTTCTAAATTTCTTCCTGTGTTTTGTTGTGTAATAGGCATAAATGCTCAACTTCTTGTAGCCTCTTTATCCATCCGTACATCCAACCACCCATCCATCCATCCATCCATCCACCCATCCATCCATCCATCCATCCATCCATCCATCCATCCATCCATCCGTCCATCCATCCACCCATCCATGCTGTGGCAGTTATATTTACTATTTACTTTTTATTGTACAAATTATCAAAGTGGGAATATTAAAAAAAGAAAGAGAAGGGGCCGGAGATTTAGCTCAGTGGTTCCAGCACCTGCCTCGCAAGCGCAAGGTCCCAAGTTCGATCCCCCGTAACCACATACAGTGCTGGGTGTGGTGACTCACGCCCACCAGCCATCAATACCACATACTACAGTGCCTGGCGTGGTGAGTCACACCTGTAATCCCAGCACTCGGGAGGCAGAGGCAGGAGGGTTGCTGAGTTTGAAGCTTGCTTGGGCTACACAGTGAGCTCAGGGCCAGCCTGAAGTACAAAGTGAGACCCTCTCTCTCTCTCAAAAAAAAAAAAAAAAAGAGAGAGAAGGATTAAGGGTATAATCAGAGTTCCTGGGCTTGAAAGTAGATGTAATTATTTATTTATTTTTTAATACTTGCTTTTTTGAGACAGGGTGTCACTATGTGGTTTAGGCTGGTCTTCTACTCACTAGATAGCTCAATCTGGCTTCAAACTCACGCCAGTCCTACCCCAGCCTTCCAAGTCCGGATAGAGTTATTAGAAGAGCCTTATTTTCTTGTACGAATGAGTGTTATCTTGGTTTACCTTGGGTATGAGGGAGGCCTGAAGAACTTAGAGGAAAGAATGAAGGGTATGAGAGAGCTAGGGATGGGCTGGCGATCGAGAGAGACTTGTGATTAGTGCGAGAGAGGGCTGGGCTCCGGGAGCAGATCTGGAAACCAAGGAAGTGCTACGCTGCGCAGTTCATCAGACGGCTCAGTGCGGCATCACCTGGTGATAAAGGGCTCCTGTCCCCGGGCAGAGGTGACGAAGGGATGCCAGTGGTGCACGTGCCCTGTGGGGATCACGGGCGGAAGGCCACAGGCTGCTGGGTCCTGTGTATTCACTGGGCCGTGCAGAGAACGAGCCGTGGCCCTGGAGCCCCGAAACTCGGGAGGCCTCATCCTCGGGGCGTCTCTTCTAGAGAACTGCATGGTTTGCTCCTCTGCTCCAGATCTCTGGTCCGGTGTCGGCATCTCGGAGGGCTTCCCCGGCCTCTCCATGTGCAGAGCGTCTCACCACTGCCACAGGCCCTGGCTGCTTCAGCTCCCCGGCGGCCAACACGACACCCCCGACTGGCTGGACTGCACCTCTCATCCCGCAGCTGGGCTTTCCTTCTCTTCGTGCGCTTATTTCTCTTTAGCTTCACTAGGAAAAAGCTTCAAGAGGGAGGAGTTCCGTGCGCTGCGCTCAGCGCCCATGTCCAGCTTGCAGGAGTTAGCGGCACATACACAGTGATCAGACAGTGAGCGCGGAGGGCTGAAGGGCTGACTTAGCCTCTGGGGAGAGAAGCGGGGAAGCTTCGCCCCGCGGAGGCGGCGGGGTGCACTCTGTTTATTTGCTTATTATAGGGATATATTAGAGACTCGGGTTCTAGGCGAACTGGGTTAAAAGTATATCAACTTCGGAAACAGGTCATTTTCAAAACTCCTAAACTAATTAAAAACCAGGGTTCAAAGATGATGCAGCAGTGCCAGCCTGGATGAAGAGTAGGTCAGTGTGGTCGGATGACTCGTGCCCTGTCTGCCCCGGCAGCAGTGTGAGCGCTGGCGGTCCCTTCTGACTTCGCCAAGGCGGACAGAACTTCCGAAATCATCGAGGGCCCTACTTGGAGAACAGATTGCTGTCTGTTAAGGCAATTGTTTGGCGAATGCTTAAAGCGCCTTCAGCTACCACCGACAGTATTAGCTTATAATTAATGGAATATGTTTTCTTCTGTTTTGTTTGCGGTACTGGGGATTGAACCCTGGGGCTTGTACATGCGAGGATGTGAAGCTACATGTTTTAGTAATAGTTTTATCTATGCTTCTTTAACATGTCTATTTGTATAACTATTAACACATGCATTTTTTTTTTTTGAAACAGGGTCTCACTTTGTAGTTCAGGCTGGCCCTGAGCTCACTATGTAGTCCAGGCAAGCCTTGAACTCAGCAATCCTCCTGTCTCTGCCTCCTGAGTGCTGGGATTATGGGCGTGAACCACCACACCCGGCACTGTGGTATATGGTATTGATTGCTGGTGGGCGTGAGTCTCCACGCCCAGCATTGTATGTGGTTACCAGGATCGAACTCAGGACCTTGCACTTGCAAAGCAGGTGCTGGAACCACTGAGCTAACCCTCTGGCCCCCACATATGCATTTTATAATTTATAAAAATATAAGTATACAGATAATGAGACTGTGTACCCAAAATATTATTATTTATGGGAATGCACACCCTGTCCTCCAAATTTAGAAGCTGTTGGCCTATATTAACAATTTTCCTTATCAATGCTATTATGACGAACCAGCTGGCTGTTGGCAGTGCACACCTGGAGTCCTAGGGCTGTGGGAGGCTGAGGCAGGAGGATTGACAATTTGAGCCCCGCCTGTGAACCTTATGACTTAGTGAGATCCTGTCTCAAAATCAACAAACAAAAATTTAAAAAAGCAAAGCAAAAAACCCATGTAACATCTTTTACCTCTTTGAAAATAAATTCAGTTTCGTAACTATTTATGATGAATAAAGCCCTAAGGTAAGAAAAAGTGAACTCATGTGGGATGTTCCCTTGAAATCAACAAAGCTCACTGGCACCTGTGGGGAGGTAAATGCTTTTAAGTAATTTGTAAAAACACAAACGCCCTTCCCATTGACCTGTGTCCCAGGAGAAGGGTATTATTGGTAAGAATAATACCTGCCGCCTTTGTCCCCGAGAACATTTTCGACAACTGCATGAAATGTGCACATCACAAGACAGTACTAACTCCTACCATACACTGGGGCTATTTTAACCAGTTATACTAGTACATTTATTTCATTCGACTTTTTTTTTTTTTTTTTTTTGAGACAGGGTCTCGCTTTGTCATTCAGGCTGGCCCTGAGCTCACTGTGTAGCCCAGGCAAGCCTCGAACTCAGCAATCCTCCTGCCTCTGCCTCCTGAGTGCTGGGATGACAGGTGTGAGCCACCACGCCCGGCTTCATTCGAGTTTTTTGACCCTTTGTCAGGTTGTATGATTTAAATTCTCAGCTAAGCTTAAAAATAAACTGAAGAAGACCAGTGCCGACCGTCTGTGGTGTCTGTATGGTTTTGCCAAGGAATAAAATAAGCTCCCAAGGGCGCCCAGCGGGGAGGGCAGCGGGAGCCAGGGAGTCCCCAAGGCATGTGCGGGCGGCCGAGCGTCGCCTCAGCCACTGAGCGGGCATCCTGCAGGGTGGGTCCTGGCCCGGCCTCTGGGGCTCCGCGGCCGCAGAGCCAGAGAGAGGAGCGCGGCCTACTCACACCGAAGCCTCCGGCTGGGCGTCTCGAGCTGGGGTGCGGGAGACGCTCAGATGTCTCCCCAGACAAGGTGCAGCGACAGCGGGCCGCGGGCGAGCGCTGGCCACTTCCAGGCATCGCTCTGTGCACGGCGGGCCGGGCTGTCCTGTGCCCTCTGCACAGCTGTGCCAGGGCTGAGCACAGAGTGAGCCGCCCTCTGTGCCCTCCGCGGCCTGGGCCTGCCCGTGTGCCGGCCCAGTGTGAAGAGGGGGCGGCCTTCTGGACGGATCGCTCTGCTCTGCTCAGACACTAGAACCATCCTGTCCCTGTAGAAGAATCCAGAGCTGAAACCCACATAGACCTTCAACCACAGAGCTGATGACTGATCGGGCGCACTCGGTCAAGACATCTCACGCGGTGCACCCTGGACGAGAGGTGTCAACAATCCAAAAGTTAGGGAGCAAGAAACACTTTTCTGTTCTTTTTTTGATCTATCTGATTTCTGAAAACAGTTATCAGCTCAGTCTAGGTTCTCAGAGCATGTGATCTGCTAACACTGCAGAGAGGACCTGTTGGCCAGAGGGAAAACCCCCTTGTCCGAGAGAGAGAGAGAGACAGACAGAGAGACAGAGAGACAGAGAGACAGAGACAGAGAGAGAGAGACAGAGAGAGAGGGAGAGAGGTTGAAAGGGAGAGAGAGAGACAGAGAGAGGAAGAGAGAGAGAGGGAGAGAAAGAGAGAGAAGAGAGAGGAGGGAGGGCGGGAGGGAGGGGAGGTTATATAAAGGAAGCCATGGCAGACACATGGAAGCATATAAGCTTTGAATGGCCACACATGAAAATGGTTGAATTGATACTTTTAATTCACGGATTTCAACAAGATTTTTAATGATATCGATAGGGCATTTTATCAACCCTTTTTAAGTTTTTCACACTGGCAACAGCGAGTGTTCACAAGACGGAGCACAGCCTGCTGGGCCGTGGCTGGACAGGAGCAGAGAAGCTGCTAACAGGTCAGGAAATCCGGGAGGGTCAGGAAATCCGGGAAGGTCAGGAAATCCGGGAAGGTCAGGAAATCCGGGAAGGTCAGGAAATCCGGGAAGGTCAGGAAATCCGGGAAGGTATCGCGGCTGCAGAAAACCGCCGCAGAACAGACTAACGCACCAATAACTGCGGTGAGTAATTTAAGAGCGTCCGTCTGCTTGTTCAGCAGACAGAGCTGAGGACCTGAAGAGGGCGTATTTCGGGAAGATAATCTATCAAAGGAGAATCTTTGCACTTCAATTTCTTTGTTTATGGATACATTTAAGAGCAAAACTTCAGTTTTTTTTGGGGGGGGTGGGGAATTCCCCACTTTTTAAAAATCTCTCCCCATGCACCATTTTTATTTTAGTCCCGGCTAGGGATTCCTATCAGCTGATCTGACCATGTTCGTACGCGCCCCAGTTTATAGTGAAGAAATAGCGCATCCTGTGCATTGGCCGCCTGGGCTCCAGGGGCGAAGTCCAGCGTTGAGGTCCGAGCAGCCCGGTGCTGACCGCACTCAGCTTCACGAGACTGACAGTCGGGCGCCCTCCCCTTGATCCACTGGAGACGGATATAATTTTTTAAAGTGATTTATTTCTAACAGATGTGATCCTCCAGCCACAGGGACCTGGATGCACCATGTCCCCTAACAACTTTAATTTCTGAATATAATAAGCATATATTCCACTAATAAATAATTATTGGTCTGTTAAGGAGAACGATGCCAAGGTGCTCGGTGTGATGGGTAGGGACTTCCGCGCAAAAGGACGAGGCATGTGCCCTCCCGAGGCCGGCACCGTGTTCAACTAAACGTGCTAATGACAGCGTTTCTGGACGTGCTGGGCCATGAAGAACACCGGCCACAGTTCAAGGGGCCCGGCGATGGCGAGCGGGTCCTGTCAGGCGGGCGCGGAGACCTCAAGCAGGCAGGAAGGCAGCGAGCGGCGCCCGGGACAGCGGAGTGTGCAGAGGGCGGGGGGACGTGGCGGGCCTTTCCTTCCCCTGGATTTTTAGGGGCCTTTGCTGTGCGTCCTTGTCACCTGGCCTGTGGCCCGAAGGCGCCCAGCGGGCCCAGTGTCACAGGCGATGGTGACATCCCGGGTGGGTGTACCCGTGACGCGGCACTGCCAGGGACCGAGCGCAGCGTCGGGGGCACCACGGGCTTTGGGGCTGTTCTCCCCAAGCTCGGGGTCTCAGGTAGGGCGTCCAGAGAGCTCCCTCCGAGTCCCGCCGCATCCTGTCTTGTGTCTGATGCCCATCACCCGCCACGCTGGCCTCCGGGGTCCTGGGGGTGGACTATTGGAGAAGGGGGGAGAGACACGAAGTGAAGACCTTTTCCCTTTGTGGATGCGCAGTTTTGAAATTCTGGACTCGCGTCCACACTGTCCACATGTGACCCACGGACTTCCGCACGTGCTGATTTCCACTCGGAGACCCTGCTCCAGCGTGCCAGCGCTCCACGCCCGCGCGTGCCCCCTTCCTGTCTTACGCCGGGCCCTGCGCTCTCAGGGAGCACCCCGGGGTGCAGGCGCAAGGTGGGGCGGGTCCCCTCCGACCCGTGGGCGATGGCTGTGGCCCGTGGTGTGGGTCGCCTGCCTCACGCCACACCTTGCTGGAGCCCGCGAGGAATATTTTATTTTTTGACAAGCTGTGTCACTATCGGGACACGGACACAGCTGTTTTGAATCAACTTCTCCTCCTCCTGTGTCCTCCTTTACAGCAGGTTTGACTTCTTCAGAAACAGAGCTCCGGCAGCGCCGCGCCTTCCGCAGTCCTCGCCACTGTCCCCAGCATGCCCGTCGTGGGTGCCAGCCTGCCAGGGAGCCCGAGGGAGCCGCACCCCACCTACCGGAGCTCGCCTTGTGCCCTGCGCTTCGTGAGCCGCCCGCTCTCCCCTGCCTGGCGTGTCCGCCTTCTGCACCCCGGGGGCCACGCTGTGCGAGCGAGTGAGCCCCCAGCCGACTGCCCCGACCAACTTCCAGAGGGGCCCGTGCTCCTGACCTGACGGGGCGGAAGAGAGTCCTCAAGACCCTATTTCCGTACGAGTCCTTCTGTATGCTGGCTTGCCTGCCATTATGTTTATGTAATTCTGACAGTGTTCTTAATGACACACTAACAGATTGTAAAACACACTGCTGGCATTTACTTGTTTTTTATATTTTTAAAACAATGTCCTTCATGTAACAGTAGTTAAGCGCGGCAGAAGGACATCATTAGAGGCATGGTTAAACTGTAATTTACACCATTAGGAAGGCAGGAGCAATTTTTATTGCCTGGCAATTTTCTTGCTGAAATATTTGGACCATATGGCTCCATTTGTGTAATAACCTTAATTTCTACACCCTTCAGGTCTGCCTGCCTCTCCCACGGAATGGCGAAATGCGCTTTAGCAGAAAAGGCAACTGTCTATACTTAGAGAGTGGAGATTAATAACATGTCACGTCCTGTTTTTGGTGAAGGAATTCGAGCAGCAGCCAGATGGTATCTCTACAAATAACTGTCAGGGGTCTTGATCTAATCAATACAATGTATTAATACATCTCCCTTTGCTGTTCCTCCAGGGGCTGGCATACAACATCTGGAAAGAGTGGGGGGCCTCGCCAAGTAGAAAGCCGATTCTTTTCAGAATCAAACTGAGCCCAATTAATTTTTCATGTATCCTTGATAACTGTTTCATAATGAGCTATGCGTCTTGACGGGTTTGGGGCTGGCAGTGCAGGCTGCCCCTGCTTTCTATCCCCATTCAGTCCACTTATAGAAACCAACCCATTAATCAAGCTATCTGGCATAAAACCCGAATCTCAGCTCAGCAAGAGATCAATAACCATCCTAAAAAAACACAGAACCAGCCACTAATGGGCACAGGTATCCAGCCATGACATTAGTAATTGCTTTAGCAAAAATAAAACTCTGTATCATAATCACCCAATAGGAACTTCTACAATAAAATTCATTACTTGTGTCTCGTCAAAAAGTAACATTTACGTGCGTTAAAAATAGTCTGTAATTTTACTATCTAGACACGACCATTATCTTCCAGAGGTAGACAGTGCACCTTTTGGAATGGATTAAAATCCTCTGATTTTGTAATGTGAATATTTAATAATCCTAGTATCATATAAAATATTTTAAAATGACTTATTACACCTATTTTAAATTCACAGTACCTAAGGGGCTCCTCGGTACAGTCCTCAGCCCAGCTGTGTCCGCCACACGGTGGACCTGATACAATGGTCAGATTTCTTTACTTTTTGCTGGGTTTAATGGCAAGATTTGCACTTTAATTCTTAAGCTCATCTCTTTCCCACGCAGTGTGTCCCACTCAGACCCCCTGCCCTCCCCCCAACTCAAGCCGGCCATTCTATTTTTCAGTGAGCAAATCTCTTTTGGCTCAGCGAAGATTTCTGCACGTTTGTTCCTTCTGAGAGAGCAACTCAATGACTTTGTCTGTAGAGGAGAATCCAGAGTCGAGGTAGGGAGAGGGAAGAAAGCCATTACCTCTTTGGAAAAGCGTCCCTTATTGGCTCTGAGACAACAGGTGGAAACCTGTTTTGTCTCTAGGACAGCTTGAGATTTCGATTAAAAAAAAGCTCCCGGGAGGTGCTGCCAGAAACAGAGTCAGTCATTGGCTGATCATCTGATCCAGTCCTGCCAGGGTGACAGGAAGGCCCAGAGCTCCATTCCAGGGGCCTTCAGGTGATGTCTCGTTCATCTTTCCTGACAGCAGCACTAAGAACCATGATGCCTGTGTCAGGGCTGCCGGTGGTTGTGGTCTTGTAGGGTGAACGCTGGGCTTAGGGTCAGCAGCGTGAGTTAGAAGTTCGCACCGCCTCTCAATATTTATGAGCACACTCAGTGCCTGTACCAAACCAAATAATTGCTTGTTAGATGGTGATTCGCCTTTCAGTTTCCTCCAGCGATACCAGAAGTCCCAGAGAGGATAGACTCATTCTTCTACGTACCTATTGTAGTTTCTGGACATTGTAAATTGTCAAATTTGGTGAGCGACTGATTAATGGCCAGGACCCGTAAGATTTCTTGGGTTTGATCACTAAATGAGGTTTGATGTATCTTGGTCCTCATCTGTGAATAACTAACACTTTCCAAACATTCATGAGACTTCAAAGAAGCAGTAGCCCAGGTTTCCGATTTTCATTTTGTTTTTTGATGTCCGGGTCAATGCAAAACGTATGACAAAGGACTGGTTTGTAGCAGAGGTGAAGAGTTTTGAGCAAGAACGCTACTTGGACAACTCAATCACATAGTTACCGGATACCTGAAGCATGGGATACACAATGCAGGGCGTACAGAATGTTCTGGTATATGATGCCATTGTCAAAATATTTCATTTGTACAAATTTAAACCTTCTATGAGAAAGATAGAAAATACTCCTGTTCTGCTCCTTCCACCTCACAGATAGAATCAATGATGTTCACAGTTTTAGCTTAGTAAAGTCCAGGTAAAGCACCAGCACAAGGTTTCACTTTAAAAATAAAATCGGGATGGAAATTCATCTGCAAACCCATCACATATGTATTCACAGGTGTTGGGTGTGGGTCATTGCATTTGGATTAAAAAGCAAATGTCTCTCTACATGAGAGGTCACTAGCTTGTGTAAGGCAAAATCTTTTCACTGTTCAGCATAATTAGAATATTCCAACAGTGGTTTCAGTAATTTAAAAATCACAGTATTGTTGTAATATTTTTCTAGGCTTCAGGAGCTCACAATTGTTTGGCCCAATCAAATCTGGGAACACTAGAGAAGTTATCACCCATCAAGGTAATTACTTTCAAGTTGAAATAATTACTCTATCAATGTTAATGGTCTTTCAACTTCAATAAAGCACTCACCTGCCGATAATCACAGCTAACCTCTTGCTCTAATGCAATTCCCTCTCTATTTAGTAGGTTATATTACAGCCGTTACAGTGGTCACTTGTCCTGAACAGCTGCTGAATTTCACTTTGATTGGCTGTGAACCATAAAAAAATTGGTCATCTGTGTATGATTTTCCCCTCACCCATAAGCCCTTGCAGTGCGAAGGGTGTGATCCCTGGGTTGTCCCAGGGCACTACAGGGGCCACCATCTTGTCTTTGGTAGCGGCCCACTTTCCACTTGTGATGAGAACGGAGTAGTTCAATTAACTTCTGCCCTTCGCTGCCATTTATAGTTTGCTATCTCCGCTAAATGGCATATATCCTGAATTTATGGCCCGGGCCTCTTAGTACATAGACAAGTTCATTTTACTGTCGTAGGATTTGTTTCAAGAATCCTTGGTGTTCTATGTAGGGTTTCCCCACAACTTGGTCAAAGATGGGAGACTAGCGACCTAGGGTGGCCCCAAAGTCAAACAACTTCTCCATCGACCACCTCTCGTGCGGTGCGAGTTGGTGGCTTGGCATCAGTAAAGTGCCAGACACTGACTTGGTAAACTCTGTTTGGGTGATCTGGGGTGTGCGCATCAAAGAGACCTCCGGTTCTACGGATGGCACCTAGACCCAAGGGGAAGGAAAGGCCCCATGAATGCACGGCAGGGAAGCAGGCAGAGAGGGCATCTCCTGGGCAGAACCCTGAGAGTGGCCAGCAGAGATGGTGTGCGGAGATGGACAGTATCAGACCTCAGGCAGACACACACGTTCTTACTGCAAGCAACTGAGACCGGAAGTAGAGCCAGATCTGGTGCCTGAGAAAGCATCTGGAAATGGATAGCAATCTCAGGAAACAATCTGATTTGTTAACTCAGAATTGTGTTGCAAGCTGAAGAACGACTCAGTCATGACCAAATTCATGTCGTTTCTTTGTACAAAGAACCTTATCTAATTACCAATATATTTAAGTCTCTGTTATTCCAAGTAGCAGGACATCTAACGGTCTGCAGTCTTCTTACATTGCTGCTTGAAGTGCTCCGCACACGCAGGAAGCAACTGGCTCTCGCAATGTTTCCGCAGGCTGCAGAGGACCGCGGTGCGGACACGGGGAGGAGGAAGGAGAGAGGCCGTGCAGGGAGGGGCAGGAAACGCGTGAAGACCCAAATGTGGTCTTCAAGATGAAAGAATCCCCGCACGGTGGTATATATCTGTCACCCCAGAACTCTGTGAGCCTGAGGCAGGAGGACCACATGTTTGCTTAGCATGGGCAAATGAGTAAAATTTTGTTCCCAAAAATAAAAAAAAAGATAAAAAAGCTTGGGGATTTACCTCCAGGTACAGGCCTTGGGTTCAACCCCCCAGTACCAACAAATAACTAAATAAATACTATAAATAGAAATCAAGATACAGTTTGGAAGTAGAACTGTAAATAATTGGGTATGGAAACAAAGCAGAGGGAGGACTCAGAGATGATCTGGCCATTTAGTTATAGGAGAGGACATGAAATGAGACTTTCTGGGGAGTAGTGTGTGTAGAGTCTCGCTTGAGAGAGGGCGCGGGTGGACCTCGTGGTAGTCACGGAGAGGAAAGAAAGGCGAGGAATAAGCTAGAGGGCCTGTCAGTGGCGTGGAGCTTCCCGCGGGGGCCTCTGGGTAACACAGACAAGTCCAGAAGGCCCCTGGGCGGCAGGCCTGGTGGGAGGGCCACAGGGACGGGTCCTCTCGGCCTGCCTCTGCCACGATCGTGGGGAAGTCAGCAAGAGAACGAGAGGGGGGGACCCGAGGCGAAAAATGGTGCACGTCCTCGCCAGAGATCTCTAAACACAACACCTCTGACTTTACACTGGATTGAAACATACACACACACGCATACACACATGCACACACGCACACACACATGCACACACACATATGCACGCACACACGCACACACATGCACCTGAACCAAGTCTTGATACCAAAACTCAGTTATTTCCTTTGACCAGAATGTTACCGGAGAACTATGAGGCCTGCCTTGCACGTGACTGAAGGTGCTGACGTGTCCACGGAGTTTGTCGGAAGAAAGTGACTGGAGAAAAAAGAAGCTTCTCGAAGAGCCAGGTGTAGGGAACTGAGGAAGCTGAAGACCCAGCAACAGCGTGCACTCCCAGGAGTATCCGGCAGAAAGTACCTTCCCAGAGGGCGTGTGAGACTTACAGGGTGTGATTAGAAAAAAGGGATGAAGAACAGAAAAGGGTAGAAAGTGAGAACTTAATATGATGCCAAAGATATACTTAAAATAAGAAAGGGAGGGTACCAAGTACTGTTTTGTGAGACACGTTTCTACCCATGCTCTGCATCTTTTATATCCAGTGACACAGTCCCCATCACGCGTGAAAACCTCAGTTTACAGAGCTGACATGGAAAATACGGGAACTGTTTATATTACTGACCTTTTCTTCAAATTAGAACAAGCACTGGAGGAGACTTTGAAGGGACTGACCTCTTTCCAGGTGCTTCTTTTGTTTAATAAAAGCTAAGAACCATCAGACTGTAAGAGCTAGATCTCATTTACAAACACGTGAAAAGAGCAGCATAATTTTACCTTAGAAGAAGGCCAAATAAAAATGGAATTAAAACGGGGCTTGGTGGCTCACGCCTGTCATCCCAGCACTCGGGAGGCAGAGGCAGGAGGATTGCTGAGTTCGAGGCTTGCCTGGGCTGCATGGTGAGCTCAGAGCTAGCCTGAACTACAAAGCGAGACCCTGTCTCAAAAAAAAAAAAAATGGAATTAAAGTGAATGGACCAGTGTACTCACAAAGTCTTCCTAAGCTAGTGATTATGAAGTACCTCCTAATTTCCCCCCCACATATCCATTTAATAGTAAGGTTTGGGACACTCACACCAGGAAATTTTGAGGACCTCTTGTTTGATACTGGGAAAGGCAATTTGGCAACTAGAATCCAGAAATCGGCATTTGTAAGTCTGGGTTTAATTCTCAGACTGAGGCCAGCTCCCAGTGACTCATGGAATTGGCTAACCCCCCTGTGCCTTATGCTTGATTCTATGCGCAGGCCGCAACACCAGCCATCTTTTGGGGCCTGGGCCAGCGCGTGCTCTGCACCGGATGTGTTAGCATCCTGTGGGGCCGACAGATACGCTCAGGACACAGGCTCTCAGGCAAGCCTCCTTCGCCTTTAAATCCCCAGTTACTTCTGCCAGCGCCATGGCAGGTGCCAGTGAGCAAAAGCAAGCAAACCCGAATGGTGGGCGCAGCGTCGCCAGCCTCGCCAGGAGTGTTCCTGTCACCACCACCGTGGAACTCTTGCGTGCCAAGCAAGGCCAAATACAGCTTCTCTCTCGACGCTGCACAATTCATCCCAGGGCTAACGGGGAAGGGCGCTTCGGGACTTCTGAAGTCCGCTTGTGCTCAGCGTGGGAAGACTGCGCGCATCGAGCTCCCTGTGTCCTCCCCTTCGAAGGGTCTTCTTAGAACCCACAGGCCTTGACTCGCCCTGAGGCCGGGAGGGAAGCGAGCGAGGCGTTAGCCCCACGCCTTCCCGTCCCTCCTCTCCTGCTGCCGCCGCCTGTGCCAACGCGTCCGCTCTCCGCCCCACGGAGGCCCCGCGCCAGGGCTCCATCCGCTGCCGCCAGCGCGGGAGTCACGCCTGCACCGCGCCCGCTTGCGGGGCTCTCAGCAACGCCCGCCTGTCTAGAGCAGCACAGGCGGGCCGTGGGCCGAGCTAGTGACGGCTCTGCACCACGGCAACTTCCCGTGGCCCTTGTGCGGGGACGGGAACCCAGGAAAGGAGAGACCAAGCGGGGCGTCTCAGCAATGCCTCGTGCAGGTTTGTGGGTTGAAACGTAACCCTGCAATTGCGGGGCGTGGATTCTGCGCCTCATTTACAACAAATCTAGTTCCTTTGTTCTGGAGAATCCCAGCCAGTGTGGCCAATGAGCACAAATTCAAAAACTAGCCTGGGGCAAACAGAGAAAGGGAAGAAGACAGTGAAATGTTTAGCTGGGACAGCAAGTAGTTACAGGAAAGCAATTGGAGAGTAATTTATAAGGGAGTTATCTAAATACAAGAAGCAAAACTCAGCGGAACGGAGCGCAGAAATGAGAAGCCCAGCAGTAATAACCTGTGTCTGACGCGTGGTTACCCACCTTCGCCTGCACTCGAGGCTCAGTCTAAAAGCCAAGTCTCACAGCAGACCTCAATAACACAGCTAAACATAGTACGGAGTATTGACGTATTGAACATAGTTCTCAATGAGTATTTGCTAAGTTTGATAGAATTGTCAATAATTTGTTCTTGACCCTAAAAGACTCCCATACTAGTGTAGAGAAGTCATGCTGTTCTGAACAGAAATAGATGGTCTTATGTTACAGGAGAAAGGATTTGGCTGCCATCAAAGGGTCATTCTTCCCTGCTGGGGAGGAGTCAGAACATTAGATAAGTGGATTATCTTTTATTTTCTGGGTAATCCTTATTTTTAAAGAGTTTGACACAATCTCCACACAGGGAATTCAAAAATGGATTAGACTCAAGCACGGTGCTTTATTTTCCTGATGGGCTCTTTCAAAAGTATCTATCTAAAAAGAGTCACAGTGGTCTGATGCCCTGGAAATTTGGTCTAGTGACCGGAATCTCCCAGCACTGGCCCCGACTGCCTCACAGATCATGGCCCTGGTGGCTCAAAAGGCTTAATGAGACTTTCCTGATGAGTCTAATAACAGCTCTGATGCTTCTCAGGGCCAAAGATCCAAATGTAGGGGGAGGGGCGTGGCACACAGGCACACATTCCAAGACAGGACGTGCCATACTCTTCTTTCTTGATTATTCTGGGTATTCTCTCGAGCACGGCAGTGAATACCTTTAGAAAAACTGGAAGCATGGACCAAGCCTGAGCTGTCAAACGACTCGTCATCAGATACTTTAGATCCCGTGTTTTGAACAAAGCCGTCTCTGAAGGACTGGCTTGTACGTATGGCGTTCCAGAAAGGAGTTTCTCTGGAGATGTGTGGGGAGATGAGATGGTCAGGTTCACCCTCCAGAAAGCCACAGGTCGAAAGATCAGGAAAGGTCCATCATGATAATACTATTGCCTCCAATAAATCATATTAAAGCGAAGATATCTCTTTACGAAAGCCATTGTCAAGAGTGTATTTTCGACTGCAAGTCTATGTTAAGGGTAGAAGTTTAGACTATGACTTCTGAGGTATGTGAGAAGGGAGCGAATCTCCCAGTGGAGCACGTATCAACTACCACAAGATCTTCCAGCCTGAAGAACATTGCCTCTAATGCTAGCAATGAAGTATCTGAGACATGACATGGAAGTTCCTGGCACACACAGTTAATTTAGCATGAAACAGGAAAACAAAGTACTAATCCTGCCATAAAAATGAAGATTTCTTTAATACTGTGTGTTCAGTCACGCAGTCCTCTGTGGAATTAAGTATATATAAAGATTATAGAAAAATATTGTGCAGTATTTTAAACTACCTATTTAAAAGATTCTTCTGGAGTTTCAAAGTTATTTATATCATTTTGATATTTTGATAAACATGCTGTGTAACTTTCTTGAAAATGTGGCTTCCTCCATTTAAGCAAAGAAAGAGTTTTCTTTTAAATAGTGCTGTATTCTGCCTGTACATCTTATTCCTGAGGGTTTTCATATTTAATAATGTCTTAGTATATTTTGAAAACTATATTTGCGGTTTCATTAAAAATGTGAGGGGCCGGAGATTTAGCTCAGTGGTTCCGGCGCCTGCCTCGCAAGCACAAGGTCCTGAGTTCGATCCCTGGTAACCACATAGAATGCTGGGCGTGGTGACTCACGCCCACCAGTAATCAGTACCACATTCCACAGTGCCGGGCGTGGTGGCTCACGCCTGTCATCCCAGCACTCGGGAGGCAGAGGCAGGAGGACTGCTGAGTTTGAGGCTTGCCTGGGCTCCATAGTGAGCTCAGAGCCAGCCTGAACTATAAAGCGAGAACCTGTCTCAAAAAAAAAAAAAAAGTAAGGTGTTTAAATTAAGAATTATTCCAATTGAGGATCCATCCTCACGAGTGTCCCCCAAAGCAGGCTGGCTGGCTGCAGACGCACTTCTCCCCCCAGTCTTTCTACTTCTGACCCTGGGGTCCTCCTTCCTGAGCGTCTCTGACTGTTCTGCCCCGGCTGCCTTGAGGTCCCGAATGATTTCAATACCTGTACCTTTCACGGTCATTTTCCCTTGGGGAAGGGCTGGAGCCCCTCGCCACTGCCCCGTGAGCCAGGTGGATGGGGGGCGCCGCTCCATGCTCACTAGCCCAGATGTTGCTCAGATGCAGCAGCATTTGCTGCACTTCTAATCACACCGTTCGCAGACGCTCACGGCTGGCTCCAGGGCCAGAGCGACGGGTCCTCACTGCATTCAAAGCGTATTTTGAAGGAGATAAATGGCAACGTGGCTTTGAAGATGGAAACCTTCGTCCTACTCTACGAGCGGCCCTGGCTTGGGTTTAACCCCTAAGAAGCTGTTCCACTTCACCTCCGGGAGACCTCCGCGCCACGGGGCCTCCTGCCGTGCGCCCAGCACTTCCGGGCCGTGGGGTTGTTTTCCGTCCCACGTGGCTGTGGCTCGCTGCAGGTGGAGCGCGGGGCCTAGGCCTCAGGATGACGTACACTATGGGCGTTTCCTTCTTTGCCTTCTGTGCCGTTCTCCTCTGTGTGGTGTCATAAGAGAGGCTGTTTTCAGACACCAGGGCCCTCGTGTCCCTGTGCAGCTCAGGATTCAGGCTGTGCACGCCTTGGAGAGACACCAAGTGAATGGATTTCCACTATGTGAGAGAGGGCTGGTCCGGAAAACCATCACCACAAAATTATGCCGCATATGATTTGTGTAGTGCATGTGACTTCAATGAGTAGCGTATTCCTTTTTCTTTCTTTTCTTTCTTTCTTTTTTCAGTACCTGGGATTGAACTCAGGACCTTGCGCTTGTGAGGCTGCACCAGAATCACTGAGCCAAAGCCCCAGCCCACTGTAATGAAATATGTATATAAAACTGACTTTTTGGGAAAGTAGAAAATCAAATATTCTGTCTAGTTTTACTATTCTCATCCTTGTGAGACACAAAGGGACCCACTGACTTATTCCCATTGAATGGGCACAGAAAGGGGAAATCAGGCAGAGAGAGATGGAGACGTTTGTGGTGGTGATAAGGTCAGCCAAGGCCGGCAAGCGAGGCCCTGGTGTCTCTCAGACGCACTCAGTGTGGCAGCCTTATGACTTTCTGGCCCTCGATGCATGTAAACATTTTGCACACTTAAGAACCGTGACAGTGGACAAGCAAAGAACTGGAACCACCCAGCAGGTGCCTGGGCCCGGCTGGCTCTTACCGGCACGGAGAAAGGGTGCGCAGGGGCAGGGGGGCGGCCCGGCGCTGGGTCTCCGGGGTGCTCTCTGTAGACCACGCGGTTCTGGGAGATGCGGCCGCTGGGTGACTCCGGCTCCGTCCAGGTGAGCAGGACAGAGTGGGCACCGCCGGCTCGGGCCCGGGGGGCCAGCAGGGCCCGCGGAGGGGCTTCCAGGGTCGGTGCGCAGGACCAGGCGCTGTCCACGGCGCCCCTGGAGCTGTGGGCTCTGAGCCGGCACTCACAGAGCGTGAAGGGCCTCGGGGTCCCGGCTCCGTCTGGGAATCCGAGGGCCCCTCCTGCCCAGACGGACACCAGGGAGGCGTCTCCGGCGCCCGCGGGGCGTCTGAAAGGAAACAGACACAATCGGTGAGAGCCGCCTGCTCCGAAACCAGGTCTGGAGAGGGAGCAGGTCGTTCACTGGAACCGCTGGTCGTCACGGGGACTGTGGTCCGGTCCCTTCTGGTGTCCGGGGAAGAAAGACTGCTCGGAAGAACTCACCAGCACCTCGGACGCCACGTTTCTCCTCAGGCCTTTGCAAAGGGGAAGTGGACCAAGAGATGGGAGGGGAGGGAGGCAGAGGTGGGG
>PVIC010030708.1:0-21750 GCA_004025085.1 Thryonomys swinderianus
GGAGGAGGAGGAGTTGTTGTTGTTGTTGTTGCCGGTTTTCAGACCTTAGTTAATTGCCCAGACAGAACTCCTCCCCTGTGGTTGTCCGCATGGACTGCACATTTATTCCCTGGTTGCTCGGAAGTCATTCTGTGTGGTCAGCCGGAGAGCAGAAGTGTAGAGCCATGTCCTGTGCCCCTTGTCACCCTGAGTGGGGGCTCTGCTCCATCCTGGGCCCTGTGCCTGCATTCAGTCCCTGACCGACCCCTGGGAGGAGGCATGGGTGGCTGCCCAGGGGCCACACAGGTACTGCCTGTGCCACACAGGCTGATGAGGCCCACGCCTGCCTGCCCACCCCTTGTCCCTGCCTCAGTGTCACCATGTGCTGTGTGCATAGACAGGGAGAGGACAGTACTTCAGAGAAGTTGCATTTTTTTGTTTTTGTTTTTTTGAGACAGAGTTTCACTTCGTAGCTCAGGTTGGCCCTGAGCTTACTATGTAGCCCAGGCAAGCCTCGAACTCAGCAATCCTCCTGCCTCTGCCTCCCGAGTGCTGGGATGACAGGCGCGAACCACTAAGCCCAGCATTGTAGTGTGTGGTACTGATTGCTGGTGGTTGTGAGTCACCATGCCTGATGTTAATGGGGATCGAACTCAGGACCTTGCACTTGCTAGGCAGGCGCCAGAACCACTGAGCTCAATCTCCAGTCCAAAGTTGGATTTCTTAAAGAACAGGCTCCAGGCTCTTCATTTGCCAGTTTTCTATGAAAGACTTGCTTGCTGGTCATGGGAAGATAGCTGATGGGAGACCCGACCCGAGGCAGAAGACAGGATAGTGGTAGTCACAGGGTTCCTATGATGGGCATTGTCCATGCGGTCCCCTCTGATGCCTCCCAAGTGCAGGGCTGTGGGCAGGCTTGGGCAACAGGGAAGTGGAAGATGGGGGTTGCTATCCAGGCGGAGGAGTGCCCCTCTCTTGAAGCTGGGGCTCAGCAATCATGGCACCACCTCGCCCCTGCTTGGTGTCCCTTTGGCAGATATCCCCCTCTTGAGGGCTTGATGCTGTCTTCCAGGAACAAGACTACCAATGGAGATTGCCGGAAAGACCCCCGTGAACGCAGCCGCAGCCCCATCGAGCGTGCTGTGGCCCCCACCATGGGCCTGCATGGTGGCCACCTGTACGCATCCCTGCCCAGCCTTGGCGTGGAGCAGCCCCTCGCCCTGACCAAGAGCAGCTGCGATGCCAGCAGGGGGGCTGGCCTCTCCCCCACGCTCACGCCTGTGGAGCGGCAGCAGGTATGGGGCCTGTGCGGGACGGGAGTGGGGACAGACCAGCCACCACGGGTCCCACAGTGGGGCTCACAGCAAGGGCTTTGTTTTGGGCTGGAATCTGTTGAACGTGAGATGGTCAGAGGCCTGGGACTGGCACATATTAAAGGAGGATGAGCAATCTATTACAATAGATAGTTGTTTGGTAGAAGAATCTCTCCTGAAAAACTCAGTTCGTAGAGGACCCCACAGTACAGGGGGGCATGGTGACCCTGGCAAGAAGCCAGTGTGGCCAGGGGGCCCTTGGCTGGTTTTTATCAGTCCCTAATACTCGGACAGTGGTGTGGGTGGTTGGGGCTCAGGGGTGCCTGCCAGGCTGGGACAAAGCCTCCGGCCAGCACAGGCCCCAGCCCAGGGCTTCAGGCTGCTGACGTGTGGGGGTCATAGCCCTGTACTTGCAGCTAGGGAGTGGCCTGGGCACTGCATAACCACTCCTGGCACCTGCTCACCACTTCTGAGCTCCTGCCAGGCACTCTGGGAGGAGTGCATTGAGCCTGGTTTCAGGGAGCTCAGAGTGGGCATGTGTGAGGGAGAGAGGTGCCAGGACAAAAAGAGGGGCCTTGGAGGCTGCAGCAGAGGGAGCCTTTGCCTTGGGACAGTGGACCACGTGTCCTTGCACTGGCTGTCAGCTCTGGGTGTGGCATGCTGAGGACCCAGAAGGGGAGCGGCCAGCTGTGTGGCCTGGGGCACAGGCACGGGGCCCTGAGTTGCCCAGCTGTGAGTGGAGCCAAGTCCCCAGCTATACTCAGGCACACGTGGGTACAGCTGGGCAGAGAGCCCAGCACGTGATAGTGGAGGCTCAGTGACTGTCGAGTGCAAGTTCCCGTGGTTCAGGCAAGGAGGGCCCAAGCCCAGACTTCAGGTTGGCCTTGTTCCTCTGGACAGCGCTGACCCAGAGGCCAGGTGTCCCCTGAGGTCCCCCCTGACCTCTGCTGGTCAGCACTTAAGCAGGGAGGAGCAGACACCAGGGCTAGCTGTCACTGAGGAGGCTGTGGAGGACAGAGGCATTAGTGGGACACCACGTGGGGGGGAATTGAGGGAGGTGGTGGCAGCCTGATGGGGTGAGGAGCTGCACTGTCTAACTTGGTTCCGATAGAGACCAACTTGAGCCAGCTCTGGCACAGGCAAAATCCTGCATCCTGCTGAAAGGGGCCCAAGCCTGTGGAGCCCAGGGTCCCAGGGGCTGTCAGCAGCAGGAGCTGGGGTCCTTCCTGCTCCCTCTGCTACCTGTACGACTCGATCCCTGGTGCTGGGCACTTGTCCACCTCTGCTGTGGGCCTTCACCGTGCCCCTCACGGGCCTGACCACCATAAGGGGATCACGCCCGAGAGAGGTCACAGCGGGGTGTGGGGTGGCGCTGGGATGCTGTGCCGGTAGCTGTGGGTATTGAAGCACCAGCTCCTGCTCTGCTCCCCCAGAACCGGCCCTCAGTGATCACCTGCGCCTCAGCTGGGGCCCGCAACTGCAACCTTTCGCACTGCCCCATCGCACACAGTGGCTGCGCTGCGCCCGGGCCCGCCAGCTACCGGAGGCCATCCAGCGGTGAGTGTCCCTGCAGTCTCATCTCTAGCTGGCGGCGGGTGGGCCAGACGCACAGGCTCTGCTGTTCCTCAGTGCCCTCGGCCCGGGAAGGTGGGTACCCAGCCTTGCCAGATGCAGATGTGACCTGTCCCCATGTCCCCTTCCCCCGCAGCCGCCCCTGCCTGCGACCCCGTGGTGGAGGAGCACTTCCGCAGGAGTCTGGGCAAGAACTACAAGGAGCCGGAGCCGGCACCCAACTCCGTGTCCATCACCGGCTCTGTGGACGACCACTTTGCCAAAGCCCTGGGGGACACGTGGCTGCAGCTGAAGGCGGCCAAGGATGGTGCATCCAGCAGCCCGGAGTCGGCCTCACGCCGGGGCCGGCCAGCCAGCCCCTCTGCCCACATGGTCAGCCACGGCCACTCCCCATCTGTGGTCTCCTGAGGGTGCCCAGCGCCACATCTGTCTGCATGGTTTGCCCAAGCTTTGAACAATCAGTGCTTAAAAAAAAAAAAAAAAAAAAAGTCATGGGGTGGGGTGGGAGTTAGGGAAGGGGTGGTCTGTCCGAAAACCCGTGTGGTGGGGTTCTGTGCTCTTCTGTTTCTTACTCGCTTGATGTCTGTGCAAGGGGCCCTCAGTGTGCCAGGAGGCAGCGTGCAGGTCAGCAGGTGCTCTGTGTGGCACCTGTTTCTGGCCTGGGTTACCAAAGAAACCTCTGGCACAGGTGCAGCCGGCCAGGACTCCAGCGTCCTCAGCCACAAGCCATGACAACTCCGGAGGTCCCAGCACTCTGTGCTCTTCTCGTGTGCTTCCGAGGCCCGGGAGTGTGTGTGCGTGTGTGTGTATACTTGAAGAGGACTGGTGTCTGATTTGCACTATTGGAAGACAGAGGCTCCACCCGCAGCTGCCGCAGGACGCTGGCACTGAGGGCAAAGTGCTGGAACCGCAGGGCGGCCACTCCTGACCCTCCGTGTTGGGGCGCGGTGGTTGGAGGAGCTTGGGGTGCCACACAGGCTGCAGTCTTCTCCTGAGTCGGCTGCACCTGGAGCGCAGGCACCACCACATGGGCATTCACCCTCTGGGATCACTGCCGCTGTCAGGCAAGACTGAGGTTGAGGACTCCGTAGTGCTTTAAAGAGGATGTGTGTTTTAATGGAGAAAAAAAATAGCTGGTTTCTATTAATTGTATAGACAGTAAGCAAACCTGAGTACTTATGGCTTCTTTTCAGAACTAGTTTGTCAGTCCCAGTCCTAGATCTACTTACTGCTGGTACAGTTGTACTCTAAGATCTGTATTTGATGCTCTACTTGCAGGGAGCCTGGGTGGTCGCCGCTGGCAGCGGCGGTCAATGGCAGGAGCAGGCTCGGGCTGTAGGGGGCCAGTGCTGCTGCCTGGTGACCGCCCCGGGCGCAGCCTGCTCCTTGGCTGACCCAGACTGCTGCTGATCGGCCCGCGGTGCTCTGTGTCCTTCCTGGTGCGCGCGGGCCGAGGCCATGTACATTCCTGACTTCAGTTACGACTGCATTTATTGTCTGCCATAGTCACAGCTACTAACTAGACAGTAGAAGCACCCAAGACAGACGGGCTGTGGGCGCCTCACAGCTGCTCCTCCTCTTGGTCATTGAGCGTTTCTGTCCTGCCCTCAGGGGGATTGGGACCACGTGGTCAGGTGACAAGGGCGTGGCCACCTCAACTGTGAGGCTTAGGGGCTTCTGAGGCAGGAACCCTGAGCTGGCCTGTGGGAGGACACATGCTCGGGCCAGCTGTTGAGCTTGGGACGTGACACAGGGCGGGTGGTCAGGCTGCTGCCTTCACAGAGTGGACGGAAGTCCCTCTCCAGCCTCCCAGTCACTCCCACCGTACTGGGCTTCCAAGCTTTGGCATTCAGGCCCCTATATTTTCTGTAGGAAAAAAAAATCGTTGAGAACACTTTTTTTTATATAGGTAACTTTAAGACCATCATTACGCTGTGCGTAAAGAATGTACAGAGAAATTTGTAGGTATTTTTTGAAGAACAATTAATTTGTTAATGATATGTAGCTATTTAATTTTTCCCTTTCCTATCGTAATCATTCATTTTTTTTGTTGTTATTGTTTGGAAAAAAAAGTTGATCTTTTTTTGGTCGTGGATGTGTCCGTAACGTGCAGGAACACAGGTACTCTGAGACCACCATCCGCATTCATAGCCACACGTTTGTTACTGTACAGGCTACTGAGCGCGGGCCGGAGCTGCCGCCGCGGACACTGCCTCGGCCTTGGCCGGTGAGCGGGGCACCGCGTGGGGACGGTGGTGCTGGTGGCCGGGTCCCCGCGCAGACCTATCTGGCATAGGCCATTCCCCCAGAGCCAGGCTGTCCGCGGCACGTACTGACTCCTCTGATGTGTGTAAATCTGTAAGATACCATTCTCTCTGGCCTGTTTTTCCTGGAAGAAGAAGAAAAAAAAGGTTTGGCAGGCCATCTTTTTTTTGTACCTAAAAGTAGCCTTAAGAACAATAATAAAGTGCTCTTAAACCACTGGCTGGCTGTGTGTGGCCCTGAGTCGCTTGCAGGAGTGGGAAGAGGTGATTTCAGTCCTCAATGTCTTGCCTGTGACTGTGAGATGTGCTGAAGCCACTGGATGGAAGTGTGGAAGGGATGCCTCTGGTGGCACCCCATGCCCCTTGAGGTCAGGCCAAGAGGTATGGGAGCCACCCAGGTAGCCCTGTCCTCCCCCTGGGGACAGAGCTGTCCTCTGCGCCATGTGCAGCCCAGCCTCCCCCCCACCCACAGGTGAGAGGAACAGAGGATGTGGCGCTGCCCCACGTGGCCACCTGGGAGCTTTGACCCCTGTGACAACAAAAACAAATGCACATGGAGTGGCCGTGCCAAGATTATTATTGAGCTGGGGATAGGGAGGGTAGTGGCTCAGGTGGGGAGGGGACTTGGGCCCGGATTCACCCATCCTGGGTGGTGTCCTACCCAGTGCTCCTCAGTGGTGTCTCAGAGAGTCTCCTCGTCACTCATGTCCCAGATCTGCATGAAGAAAGGGAGACCTTCAGCTCTGCTGCCTGCTGGGCACAGGGACGCTCTCCGGAGCTTCAGCAGCTGTGCCAGCAGGATGGGAACATGCACCCTGCACCTGGTGCTGCCTGCTCGGAACCATAGTCTGCTGGCATTGTAGCCCGACAGGTCAGGGCGGCCCTAAACAGTGTCTCTGGGGAGCTGGCCTGAGGTCTAATAAAGGTTTCACAGGGTGGGAAAGGACAACTTCGGGAGATGCTGCGCATATGAAATCCCCTCATTGTGCTCCCAGAGGCACCCTGACAGCATGGCGGGTGCAGGCCCTGCCCCTGGGCTCGCCCTGGACCTCGGCCACCAGCCTTTCCTGAGTCCTAGAACTGGCTCCTAAAGGCCAGCCCAGCTGACTGAGAGGAGCGCAGGAACCGGGTGGCCACGCTGGGTGTAGCGCACGGTCAGCACACAGCCTGGCTTTCCCAGTGTCGGTGTGTGCAGGGCAAACAAGTGCAGAGGGGACAATCTCCTCTGTCCCTGGCCAAGGGTGACGGGTGTCCTCGCCGCAGCTCCTGCACAGGAGACCCAGGTCGCACCGTACCTACACAGCTCCACATCCCTGGTCTTTAGCTCGTGAGGGCTATGAGAGGAACTAGGGTCCTAGAGCAGGTCTGTGCTGGTGATGGTGAGCCTCCCGGAGCCCTCTGTGATGGTCGTGCTGTAGGTGCGCCACCCCTGCGCTAGAGCGCTGGCCGCCATAGCTCAGCCACTCTCCCCCATCCGATGGATGATTCTGCGGCCTCCCTGTGCTCCTGCAGATACTCCCTCCACCTCAGCTGCCTTGAGGAACAGGCCAGCAAGCTCAGAGAGGCCTGGCGGCTTTCCAGGGCCGCATAGCAAGCGAGCTGCAGAGCTAGGAGTGTAGTTGTGTGGAAAAGGGGTGGCTGGGGAGGGAGGCTCCAGGTGGAGGGCCAGGGCGTGAGCCGTGGGACCTGTGGATGCCAGGCCCTCCCCTGCTGCTCACAGGGGCCACCAGTTGGAGTGGGGCCTTGCCAGGGAGGGGCGCCCTCTGAATGGGTGAACTGGGCTGTTAGCAGGATTTTAGGGCCATCTGGAGACCTGCCCATTGCATCATCTGTGGAATCAGGTCTCGGCCGTGGAGAAGTGGCATCTTGCCCTGTGGAGCCAGCTGCAAGGGGACCTGGCTGGTCTACAGAGTGGCACATTCCCAGGCCACCTGCTGGGCAGAGGACCCCAGCACGCCCAGAGCTCTGGCTGGCACTCTCTGCAGGGAGGAGGGGACTTCCCAGACCCAGCTCCCTGGAGGTGCCACAGGCTGCTCCGGCAGCCCAGCTTCCCCACCTGTGGGCACCGGCATGGCAGCAGGCTTCCCTTAACAGCTGAAACCCAGGTGCCATACCATGGAACTGGGCCCAGCAGCCAGGAGCTATGCTGTCCTCTTACTGAGTGACAGACGGTGCGGGTAGGGACCCTAGGTCTTCAGAGATCGGCCAACATCCTCTAGCCTTCAGAAAGGAATGATCTTGGTTTACAGATGAGATAAAGTGCACCAGAGACCTCACAAAAACGAATGCTGAGATGAATACAGACGAAAAAGAACATTGTTTTTACAAGACAGATACAAAACTAACGAGCTCCAGCTCTCTGTGTAGAAACAACACCAGCAAAAGCTGAGGGAGAGGAGGGAGCCCTTGATAAGAGCAGCAAAAGAGAAACTGCCAGAAAAAAACCTAACAATGTTCAAAATTTATCTGGAAAAAAACCCCAAAACTTCAGCCCTCACAAAAATGTCAAACAGGAACGACCCCCTGAGTGAACTGGAACAAATGATAAACACATCTTATTTAGGGAGCAGATGACTCAATATCAGTAAACAGCAGCTTTTCCCAAGTGGATGTGTAGATGGAACACAGTCTGTTTTTGAAGATCGACAAGCATCTTTTCTGGCCCTGAGGCTTCTGTGGAAGCTCATAAGGGTATCCGTACCCTGGGGAAGGAAAGCAGTGAGTGCCCGGCCTGCCCTTCAGACACCTTAGCTCAGGGCTGTGTTGCCACTGCTGCCACTGCGGGGGAAGAGAGCACAGTGTGGGAGGCCAGTCCATGCATGTGGGGAGACCCACGATTTAACAGTGAAGGGCTGAGATCTCAGATTACTAGACGGGTTTTCTAGTATGTGATACAGGGACAACTGGCATGTCACTGGAACAAGGTGGAATTGACTTGGTGCTTTATGTTGTACACCAGAATCAACTCCAAACAACAGCCATCTCAAGGTTAGAAAAATGCCACCAGGAGCATTGTTCTCTGTGTGCACCTTTAACTCCTGATTGGGAGAGCTGATGGCCCCAAACCTACAAACAGCAGAACTGCAAACACTCATACATGTAATTTTACACAGAAAAACATAGAGAATGCAAGAATGATGCAAGACATTGCAGCATTCGTAAAAGGCCAGCCACGTGGGATTGCGTGGAAGACCGTGGGCAGGTGCCCTTCATAAGACAAGTGTCCTAAGAGAGAAAAGAAAAACATCTCACTGACGTTCTACAATGCCTGGCTCGTGAGACGCTGATGTGAAAGAGCAAAAGAAGTTACAGGTCAGCAAATTCCATAACTAGATATGAAAAGGTGTGTCTGTCATCTATAAGCAACCCATGTAACTGAATAAAGAAACAAGCAGGGAAGTGGAAATCAAGAACACAAAAGATAATGATGGCCAAGATTGGGGAAAAGGAATCTACCTACAGTGCCAGGGTGGAAGTCTGTGTGAGGGTTCTTCACAAAGCCAAACATTGAGCTACCCCTGACGCCACTGTTTCCCTCCTGTGTTTCCCAAAGCAGGTGAAGCCAGTGCGCTGGATAGGGCCCCCCCCCACACCTACATCTACTGTGGTGCGATTCACAATAGCCAAAATACAGAACCAGCCTACAGTATGCCCATCAAGAGGTTGACAAAGGCAGTGTGAATACATGGTGCAGTTCATTCAGCAGCAAGGAAGAGGAAGAACAGAATACTTTTCTTTGCAAAAAAATAGATGAAACTGTTAATTGTCATTTTGAGCCATAGCCACAGACTAACACATATCACATGTTCTCCCTAGTATGTGGAATCTAAGAGATGTCAAGAAAATAAGACTATTACTAGATAGGGGAAAGGGGCTGGGGTAGGGAGGGAATGGATAGAGTGACAGAAGATGACTGATCAAAAAGCAGGCAATGAACCCCCAAGAATGTGAAGTTGGCAGTCGGACGGAGGTTGATGGCATGATTGAAGTGTGCGCTCAAATCTACCGGAATGAACCCCACTAACCTGTGTAATCAGTACGCACTAAACATGGGGGAAAGGAAGCAAACTGATTCCTTAGAAATGGGTGAAGATTGAAACATGGGCTTCACAGAGGCCCACAGTCCTTAGGGCAGTGCCAGGACACCCCACACGGGCACCAGCCTTTATGAGGAGCACGGCTACAGTGAAAGTGGCAGGACTGGGATCACAGAGGACACAAACCGGCCACACCACTCCTGTCACCTAAGTCCCAGAGAGGTGGGGTGCAAGAACGCTGTGCAGCTTTGTTCCCAGCGGGCACAGACTGGAGCTCACTCCAGAACGCACCTCCCCGCAGGAAACAGGAAGTTAGCAGGAACCGCCACACAATGGGCTCACAGCTGGACCCCCCCAGGCTTGGTTCCCAGAGTGGCGCTTTGGGAGGTGGTAGGATGTAGGAGCAAAGCCCAAGGGGGCTGTAGGGACCCTGCCCTTTCCTCTCCCTGCCTCCCTGGTCTGAGGTGAGCACTGGGTTCTGCTTCCCGCACATGCTCCACAGTGACACTCTCCCTGTGGGCTTAGAGCCACAGAGCCAAGCCCCAGAGCTGCAAGCCACGACCACCCTGCTCAATGCGGATGTCAGCTCAGGCTTGGGACACCTCTAGGGATGTGCCGAGCCACAGAGGGACAGAGAAGTGACTTGCGCAGCCGTCCTCAGGAGTCCCAGCAGCCAGTGCAGCAGGCTGGGCCGCAGAGTGGAGCCACTGCGCAGTGCAGACTGGCTGGGGCTGGAGCGCCTGGCCTGGGTGAGCGCCTGGGTCTCTCAGAAGGTCACGGTGCACACCGCACACTCTCACTGGTCCCAGGAAACTAGTCATGGGGACAGAAAGGCCACTGTCTCTCACAGTGCAACACATAGTGCCCTTCACACGGGTGCACTTTTCGTCTATAAACTGTCTTGGAAAAGCGGATTTTTTTTTTCCTTTAAAAGACACACTGAGGTAACAAGATCATCTTACCCAGCAGATCAGCACAAGTCCCACAGCCTGACCACACAGCCCTGTGTGCGTGTGTGGGAGACAGTCCCCACCACTCCTGCCACCCTGTCCCAGATAGGCGGGCACAAGAATCCTCCCGAGGCTCTGCTCCCAGTGGGCACAGGCAAAGGCAGAGACCAACGGTGATGTGGGCCCTAACTTGTCCCCCTGCGACGTCCCCTCCTCCAGGAGCCTTTCTGAGGGCTCAGTCCTACCACACATAGGGCCAGGACACAGGGACAGTGGCTCCTATTCACCACGGAGCCCTGTGGAGGTGGAAGAGGCCTGTCATGAGTACCACATAGGCTGTCTCCAGGGCTTACTTAGCAAAAGAAAAAACTGTATGAAAGAGAAAATGTTTAGTTTTACAAAAATAGGCACATGAGACAAAAATGCCTATGCTGTGTGTTTGGAGGGCAAAGGTAAGGCTGAGCAAACTCAGTGCGGAAGAACCAAATCAGTCATGGCGTGTCAGAAAGCGACACCATGAGCACACCACGATACAAGGGGAGGCTCGTGGGCTTCAGCAAAATTAGAAACTCACGTGATTTAAAGAACAGGGTAAGAAAGTGAGGAACAACCCAGTGTAGTGGCGTATGTGCTTATAAGCCTGGCTATTTGTAGGCAGAAGCAGGGAAATCACAAATTTGAGGCCAGTCTGGGCAACCTGGCCAAACTTTTGTCTCAAAATGAGCTGGGGGCTGGAGATTTAGCTCAGTGATTCTGGCACCTGCCTAGCAAGTGCAAGGTCCCTGGCTCAATCCCCATAACTACAAACAATACTGGGTGTGGTGACTTGTACCCACCTGCACCCAGTACCACATACCAGTGGTACTACCAGTATCAGGCGTGGTGGCTCACACCTGTCATCCCAGCACTCAGGAGGCAGAGGTAGGAGGATTGCTGTGAGTTCAAGGCTTGCCTGGGCTACCTAGTAAGCTCAGGGCCAGCCTGAACTATAAAGCAAGACCCTGTCTTAAAAAACAAATGACAGCAACACAATAACAAAAAGAGCTGGGGACACAACTCAGAGGCAGACCACTTTCCTAACATAAGAGACAGAGGGACCTTCTTGGGGACCAGGAGAATGCAGACCAGAGGCACGGGGCACCCCTACGAACAGAAGCTACATCAAACAAGTGTTGATGAGGATGTTGGGCCCCTTTGGAAAAAGAGCATGGCCATTCATTGAGAAGATAAGTGGGTGGAGGGTGGCACACTTCCTGGTCCCCTCCTGCCTCTCAGCAGCCATCTTCTTCAATCAATTTCCTGCTCTTAAAGAGAAGATGAGGGAAGTCACCGTGTAGCACAGCAGTTGCAGCCTGGGTCGTGCCGAGGCCGGGAGGACTCCTAACTGTGGAAATGCCATGCTTCGGGGTGTCACGCGTGAGGACCGGCCATGCCTCCGCTGACAGACCAGGTGGGCTCTCAGCGGCTAGCCCTGCCCCACCGGCTCGGCCTTCTCTGAGGCCCCAGCACTGCAGTGGGTTCCATTTTGCGGCATCAGGACCGAGACAGCACTCAAGAACTGGGCCGAGCCTGCAGGGCGCACTTCTTCCTGTCACTGCTTCGCCTTCCCGGACCCATGTGGTTGCTGCCAGGAGCACATCCCTGGGTCCCTGCACTCACTGGGAGCTGCTCACTAGGCCACACCCCGGGGGCCCTAGGTCCCCAACACCTGTGTGCAGTGATGGGCTCACCCCACGGGGCAGACGCCCCGGAACGAGCCATTCCTCACCAGCTCCAACTCCCACCCTGTTTCTGGACCACGCCACTGACTGAGTCCTTCCCCTCCCAACACCATAATGACCTCGCGAATAGCGTGATTATATTTTGGTTGTGTGTTCAAACCATTTGTTTGTTAAACAAACTTACAAAATGCACCACAACTTGAGTGGCAGCTGTGGCGGCTGTGACTAGAAAGATGGAGTACGGCAGCCTCTCGGGGACTCTGACCATCCCTGCAGGGGCCAGGATCGGTCTCCTCTCGTGCACCCAGCCCTGTAGATGTGCCCACAGGGGCAAAGGGGAACCTGGGGCTCCCTACCCTCATTCTCCCTCGGGGGCAAGACGAGGAGTGCGCAAGGAGGGACACAGCTGGGGACAGACCCAGAGGGCTGGGCCAGTACTGGTAGGACTGGAGAGGACAGGGCTCTGGATGGCAGTGTCAGCTGGGCAGGCAGGAAGGAGTGGCCTGGTGGGCACAGAGGCAGGCTGTGGGCAGGGGGCCGGAGTTGGTGGGCGAGAGCACAGGTGTGTGACTCTACAGCTGTCCAAACAGACCCTGGTTGGCCTCAGCACCCCCCCAATCCCCACTCCACACTGGGCCAGACAGGTTTCCCCAGCACACTGTCACATCCGTGTGTCCTGGTCTTCAGCCTTCAGTGCTTCCTCTTGCACTGAGAGTGACAACAAAGCTTACTGCAGGCGGGAGTCCCCTGCCTGCCCGGACCCCTCCAGCCCCCCACCCCGTCTGGGCTGGCTGAGCAGGTGTGGTTGCCATGGCTCCCTCAGCTGTACTGCTCCTGTGCCCCAACCCTTCTCTGGTGACCCCGCCACCTGCCTGTGTCCTCCCGCCCACTGGACTGGCCTCCTCTGCCTCGCGTCCAGTGCTGCCCCCAGTGGTGCTCATCACCTTTCACCCGTGACACAGCTGACCCCGCCCAGGACCCTGTGCAACCTGAGGCAGGGCCTGCTGTCTGTCCCTGCTGTGCACCCAGCCCTGCATGGCCTGGCCTAGTGCAGCTGTGGATGAACAGCGATTCACAACCCTGTGCTCTGTGTAGGATTCTATGGCAGGCAGAGGGGTATCGGGTGTGAATATGACCCCCAAGAAACATTTGGGGAAGGACCTCTCCAGCCAGTGGCGCCTCAGTGTCCAGGCCTACAGAATGTTGGGGAGACTGCAGGTACTCTGGGGCATACAGCAGGGTATTAGAATTAGGCCAAGTTCCCAAGGAAGTTCTATGTCCCAGGCCACGGATGCCCATGCCCATGCCCCTATCCCGAGCTGCCTGCAGACAGGTCCTGGCATCCAGGTTAACCAGTCACCACGTCAGACCTGGCACTGCCTGAGTGGCCTGTGGTCAGGTCCAGGGGCTGTTTGGAAAGTTTAGAACCCATCTTGTTGGCAAGTCTAGGATGAGGACTGAGTGGGGGCCGCATCTGCACCAAAGGTCCCATGACCTTCTTCCCTGGTGGAAGCCAGTTGATAGGCACTGCTGAGGCCTGTGGGTGCCCGCTGCTGAGGGGCTTGGTGGGAGGACAGTGTCTACATGAGCCTGGCACCTGTGGCCAGCAACACCCGCCCTGCACTCATCACACTCATGGGCCATCTCTCCCCTCCATCACCAGCCCAGAGAGCAGTGAAGACCAAATCCTCTTCTCAAGCAGCCTCAGCCTTACAGGGAGGTCTCAGTCCAAGGACTTGGTGCCCCAGCCCTTCACCTGCATGACCGGAGCCTGAGGCTGAGACAGCCAGGGCCACGGTGGCTCGTAAGACACAGGCACCTTCCAAAGAACAGTAGGAAGCCAAGGCCTGGGGGACAGGAAGAGGGAACCGCTTCCTGCTGGGTGGAGAGCCGGGGAGCCGGGAGGAGAGGCCCTTCTCTCTGTGGACACCGTCAGCTCTGTAGTGGACTTCAAACCAGGGCAGTGGTGTTCTCCTGGCCCAGCCTCCCCCAGGTGGCAAGAGCAGAGGAGGCTCCATCCCCAGGAAGAGGCTGAAGTGGGGGATCCCAAGGAACGTGGGGAACACTGGGGGTGCACTGGGGTCCCATCCTGAAGAAGGTATAGGAGGAAGCAGAGCAGAGAGCTGGGGACGAGGAGGGAGTGCAGGACAGTCGTGGCTGTCCAGAGAGCTAGACCTTGGTGCCTGGGTCCAGGGGCAGGGATGCCGACCTGCCCTCGAGCAGGGTGGAGCCTGACCCCTGTGCCGCCCCCACAGCCTGGAGAGTGTGGGCCACACGCAGGAGGCTTGAGCAGGACTTAAACCTGGTTTTGAGCAACTTCCAATGGTACGAGAGCACCCTCAGAATGTGTTAAATGAGAAGAGAAAATAAAACTGTAAGTTAGGTCTCACATATGCACAGTAAGTAACTAAGGCTAGAAAGCAACAGAACACGCGATGGATGGTAGAATCCTAGGCGTGAACTTTAGTCTTTATTTGTAACTTTTGAAGCCCAATATTCACATACTCAGAATCAGGAAAATAGCAGTATGACCTGTGGGGACCTGGGGAAGAGCGGGCATGACGTACAGGGGCCAGCATGGCCCACATAGGGCACAGCACCTACTGGGTTCTTGTTTTCCCACCCAGGAATTAATAAAGAGCCCGAGGAAATGGCTGAGAGTTTAGTCGCGGAACCGTGCTGAGGTCGAGACAGAGCCCCGGGTCCCTTGTCCCAGCTTCAGGCGGTTCCACGTCCACGTCTCTCCATCTGTTTGGCTTCTTTTTTGAGTCAGGATCCTATGTAGCCCAGGCTGTCTTGAGCTCATGGGTGTCCTGCCTCAGCCTCCTGACTGGTGGGAAGCTAAGTGTGCCCCACCGCAGCCCGTTTCTGGTTAGTTAGGAGATGGACCTCAGGGTTCCACTATATTCAGCGGCCTCCCCTCTGGACTATCAAAGGGGCCTCACAGCTGAGCTCCATGGAGAGTTTATGTGACTAAGCCTGAGCCCAGGATGGGCACAGCTCGAGTGCAGGGTGTCTGTGTGGCTGTGTTTAGGGGACCAAGGGAGGGCAGGGGACGCGTGGGGGACGTGTGGCTGGGCCCTGGGCTTGTTTGCCTTCCCCTAAATGTTCCAACACATTTTTAAAATTAAGTGGTAAGAATATAGGGTAATTTTTGGGCACCAACATACTTTCTTTCAAGATATGATTTATAGGTTTGGACCACATTTGAAATGAAGTGGCTATTGAGATAAATGGCCATGCTGGAGGCTGCAAAATGGTTTCCATTATGCAGTTCTGATCCTCGGTTCCCTGGGAGACTTGAAAGAGGTGAACACTTGTGTGGGTTGTTCTCTCAGAGGGCTTCTGGGGTCACGGTGGGGTGGGGCAGCCAGGGAGCCAGAGAGTGTGCTGCAGGCTGAGGGCGGATGCAAACATGCAGCCTCCACTCGGCAGAAGAGCTCATCATGGAGCTACAGCATGGCAGGGCCTGCGCAGACATGCGCCAGCCCGGCGTCCTGCCATGAGGGCTGACCACTGGTGACTGGGTGAGAAGACAGACATAGGCCCCTGACTTTCTCTAAAGCCACCGACACCCTGGCTGCATAGCACTGAGGGACACACAGAAAGGCACAGGCTTGGCGCACAGCCTGGAATGGGGAGGGAGTGTTGAAGAAACAAAGATAGGCAGAAAGGAGATCAGGACATTTAATTTTAAAGTTGTACTTTTAAGAAAACTGTAGCTGGGGGTGGTGGCTCACATCTGTAATTCTAGCATGTGGGAGGCTGAGGCAGGAGGACCACCACTAGTTCGAGGCCTGGCTGGGCTACATACTGTGTTCAAGACCAGCCTGAACTACAGAGTGAGTGAGATCCTGTCTCAAATAACAAGCAAAAAGAAGGCTGAGAATCCAATAGTCCACAGCTGAAAAAAAAAAAAAAAAAAAAAGAAGGCTGTAGCTTTGAGAGTCAAAGTTCCTTGCCATTATGATGACTTTCCTCCCCACTAACCTGTTTATTTCCATCCAGGCTTCTCACTCCTAAACCTCAGTCATAGAAGATCCAGTAACCTGGAAATGGGCCCAGGGCTCCAACCTGTGCCTAGGCCTTCAGGAGAACATATGCCACCAACTTCCACCGTGTGACCAAATCCTCACGTGCCTCACTCTCCAGCTCCCACACTTGGATGCCTTTGTTTCTGCTTAAATCTCACTGTGCCTCTTCCTGACATATACTCAAAGGCTTTTCTGTCACAAGAGCCACCACCCTCCTCTGAGGGGAGCCAGATTGAGGTCCCCACGGGGTCTCCTTGGATCCTGTGCAGTGACCAGCAAAGCCCTTGCCTATCAGGCACAAGACAGCAGGTCCCGGCCCTAGCAGAACACAAACTCGAGTGCAGATGGGCAGAAATGTGGGCAGCTGTCAGCAGAGGTGCTGAGGTGTTGCAAAGGGGACAGACAGGATGGGACTGTCGCACACCCACCCATGCACACCATGTGCAGCAGTTAAGTGCAAACGGACCCCAGGCACATGTGTGCAAGGAGAGGCAGAAAACCAGTGAGGCTCTTTAAGTTGCCAGAAAGAAGCATCTAGAAAAAATGAACACCCCTGACTCCATGTAAACTGAGACAGCTTCTCTCGTGCAGACGTTGGGACATTGACAAGGCAAGCCGAAGGCAGGAGAAATACATATGATGTGTGCACCAAACAGAGTACTTCCTGCACAGGGGGGAAGGGCTTCCACAACTCAGCCTGAAGGCAAAGGCCCAATGAAGACACGAGCAGAAGAATCAAAAGAAATGTCTTAGAGGAGGAGGAAGAGATGGAAGGTATGTCTGTAAAATGAGATTCAACATCCATGGTCGCCAGAGAACAGAGTAAATGTCATGAGAACATGGGCTCACCATTCCTACGGCTGAGAACTGTGGGTGGGCAGCTCCGAGGGCCAGCAGTGCTGGGCTAACCTGTGCTCTCAGACGCTGCCATTACTAATGGCAAATGGTGCAGCTACTCGCAAAACAAGAAGAAGACAGCGTCTTCTTTTTTTCCCCCTCTTTTTTGGGTATTTTTTCAGTGTATGCGTGTGTGTGGGTGTGTGTGGGTGTGTGTGTATGTCTTGCTGTGTTGTCCAGGCTGGCCACCTTTAGCTCAAGCCACACTCCTGCCTCAGCTTCCTGAGTGGTGGGCACTTGTGTGTCACTGTTGCCTGCTTAGTTTGACAATTTTTTAAAAAATGTAAATGCAGAGCCGGAGATATAGCTCAGTGGTTCCAGTGCCTGCCTCGCAAATGCAAGGCCCTGAGTTTGATCCTGGTAACCACATACAATGCTGGGCATGGTGACTCACACCTACTAGCAATCAATACCACATACCACAGTGCCGAGCATGGTGGCTCATGCCTGTAATCCCAGCACTTGGGAGGCAGAGGCAGGAGGATTGCTGAGTTCCAGGCTTGCCTGGGCTACATAGTGAGGCGAGGGCCAGCCTGAACTACAAAGCGAGACCCTGTCTCAAAAAAAAAAATGTAAATGTATGCATCCACCATATGACAGCAGTACTAGTGTCAGGTGGAGCAGAGATATCTGTCCACACTCAGATGTGTACATAATTATTCAGGGTGCTTTATTTATAAGAACCCAACTCTGATTTCAGTATTTCCCTTGCACCTTCAATGCTGCAGGTGCCAAAGCTCAAATGAACCTCAGAATTCCCGTGTGGATGGCATTTGGGGGCAGGGCCCCAGGGTGATGAGGGTTACATGAAGCCATGAGGCTGGGACCCCAGGAGGGCATCAGTAGCTTTACACATCTCCCATCTCCCCAGGTGATGCCCTCCCCAGCCACAAAGACAAGTCCCAGATGCTCACATCTCGCAGGTGAGTGAATGAGCGATGCTGCATGGTCCTGGGCAGGCAAGAGGACCAAGGACTGCCATGGGCAGCACCATGGTGAAGCTCCAGCATACTCAGCAAAGGAAAAGAAACCAGAGAGGAAGATCTCTGCTGTGTGGCCCATGTCTTCGGGACTCTCGAATTCCAGTGTCCCTGTGCTGAGAGAAAGCAGAGCTGGTACCTGGGGTTGGGAAGGCCCTCTGGGGAACTGTCCCCTTCTGGGTGGACAGCATCTTCTCTATTTCATCGTGGGCATGGTCACATAGGTGTGTACGCATGTGCCAACTCACAGGCATTTCTACATACACATTGTCAGGCTAACATTGTACTGCAGTAAATTGGATTTTAAGAAATTTAGTCAATGCAAGGGCAAAAAGGAACCCTTTCACATTGCTGGTGAGAGTGTAAACTTTTAGAACCAGTGGAAATCAAACTGCAGATTCTGCAAAACACTTAAAGTAGAAATACTGTGTTTAACTCAATGATTCCCCTCCTGGGGATCTTCCTAAAGGAGTCAAAGACATCCTACTACAGTGATCCACGCACACCCATGTTTACAGCAGCACAGCTCACAAGAGCTAAATCTTGGAAGCAGCCTATACATCCATCAACAGATGAATGGATAAAGAAAATAGTATTTATACACAATGGAGTACTACTCTGCCATAAAAAGGAGAAACTTGAGTCATCTGTAGGAAAATGTTGCATCTTGAGACTATAATGTTGAGTGAAACAAATCAGACACACAAATTTAAAAATCACATGGTTTCTATTATGTATGGAACTCAGAATGTACATAAAGAGCAAAATAAAAGATAATAAGAAATAAGGAGATAGATTTTCTTTTAAATAAAAGAAAAGGGATCAAGAGATGGAGGGAAGAGGGAAGGGATGAAGAAAAGAATTAAAATCTCCCTGCATGGAAGCCTTCTGTCAGGATCCAGACATATCCCGGGGGTCTGGGTTCCCCATTAGCTCAGTTGTGCACCCAGCCCTCTGCTCTATGGCTCATGGAACTGCCTGTGCCTGGTGTCGCCAGTGTCCGTGAGCACTGGGACCGGCTCCTGCCACAATGCCGGGGAGGAAAGGCTGAGGTGATTCTGGCACTGTGGGTCAGGGGGTCGGGAAAAGGCTCTGAGTCCCCCTTCTTGGGCTGAGTGGGACACACCAGAGTCCCCAGCTGGCCAGACAGTCTATGGTCAGTCGACCCAGAAGTCCTGGTCAGGCAGGAACAGCTCCCCATTGTGGGACAACGTCCATCTGCTTTTGAGAGAGGATGGGCCAGGGGAACCTGTGTACACACAGGATGCGCTGGGTGCCACCCGTGTCCTGCTGACAGAGGTGCGTGGTCTGGGAAGCTGGTGTGAGCCTGCCCAGTGCTCACAGCCACCACCCAGTGTGAGGCACTGAGCAGAGCTCTGAGGTGTCCAAACGGCCTGGCCCAATGGCTGCGTCTCCTCTGGAGAACACAGGGCCCTGGTGCGGAGGTGAGGACCATGCCAACCTTGGCCTAAGTGCACCAGCAGCAAGGGCCTGGCATTACTTTCCCACTGGCACCTCACCCCATAGGCATTTGCCTTGGCTGCAGGAGAGGTGGCCCAGCCCATGGCTATGGGCCACAGTGCCAGGACCCTCTGAGCTTGTCACCATGAGGTTCTAAGGCATGGAAGCCCAGGCTGGCACAGGGAACAGCCAGCCTTGAAGGTTGGCAGCTCATCCTCAGGAGGAGGGAGGTGCCCACAGGGTGCAGCTTCCATGGGGTAAGACCTGTGCCTCAAACGGGTCCAAGGGTTTTAAACAGGGTGTAACTTGAAGGTGCTTAAAATTTTAAGGGGCGGGGGACAAAAGGTAATACTTTCCTATTATTTATTTTCACAAACAAACCAGTCTTCTGGTTCTAGTTTCTTTTATATTCCTCATTTTCTGTGTTAAGTTGGTTAACAACAGGCGCTCACTTCCCTAGGGTCTATTTTGGTTCAGAGAAAAGAAAGAACAACTGTGGCTTCAAAAAAAATTAAATCTTTAAAGAATCAGTTCCATGGATTTCCTCTCACCCATCCTCACTTCTCAGAAGCAGCCTTTAATGAGTCGTTAGCCATTTTAGAACAGAACTCTGCAGTTTGTTTTGCTGTGGCTGCTACTTGTGCAGAATGGGTTTCCCAGCAGCCACCTGGGAGAAGGTAATGGGAGCTCTTGCTGTGAGTGCTATCAAAGCTGGTGGGACATCACAGAAAGCAACAGTGTTCATGGGCCACACTGCAAAATCACACATAAGCAGGGTGTGGTGGTGCACACATAAATCCTAGCACTTGGGGGCTGAGGGAGGAGGATTGCTGTTGAGGCCGCATAGCAAGATGCTGTCTCTGAAAACAAAATCCAAAGCAATAAACCCACCCAAACTCTAAAAGAACAAAACAAAACAAAACAACAAAGTCAGACTTAAAAAAAAAAAATCACTTGATCTTTTTTAGCGAACAATCAAGAGCTGCACTGGGGGAATAATCATGCCAGAAGGTTTGCAGTGTGCAGAGCTGCAGAGAGATGGCTTTCTGTTTTCCTTGGCACAGGGCTTGCTGCATGGGTGCTGATGAAGGTGGTGGAGAGGAGGCTGTGGCCGGATGGCTCAGTACCAGGCTGTATTCCCACACAAATGCTCCCTCACAGCTTTGGGACCCCAACCTGCCACAGCGCAGAGAGCAGATGGTTTGGCCTTTCCAACAGTGGCCCTTTCCCAGCTGAGGCCTTACCCTGTCCTAGCTGTCCCCGAGACCTTGGGTTGGGACCCCAGAACTGGGACAGCATGTGGCCATTGCTAACTGGGGTAGGGCTGGGATGGTGCCAGTGAACAAGCTCAGGGATCCTCTGGGCATTAAGGGAGCCATTATTGTCACCGACGGCAGTGTGTGCCAGGCCCCTGACTACCCTACACAGTCTCTAGACCCATCCTCTCATCTAGTGGGCAGGATCGCAGCCATCTACTGACTCCATTTCCTTCCCTGCACTCAGTGCGTTGGCCAGTTTGGGCCTGCCATGGTGTACTTGGCTCACTCTTACAGGTGCCTGGCAGGAAGGGTGGGCTCCGTGTCCAGCACCATGATGTACATCTCGTGGTCCCTGCCAGCTGCATAGATATTGGAGCAGGCCCTCACCTTGCAGTCATACCGTGCTAGCTTTCTTCTCAGCTTTGCCCACTCTGCTTACACAGGGGTGCCAGGAGGCTTGGTGGGTGGTGGACAGGTGTGTGGCTGGTGTGACGCGATCCTTCAGTCTCCAAACTTAGTGGACAATTCTGGGAGTTCACATAAAATGATGCCAACCAAGTGTTGAGGCCAGGATGTGTGGCCCGAGAAGACTCCACGAGCTCTACTAGGTATGACAAAATGTTCACATGCTACACTGACAGAGTGAAGTTGACTAAAACCCAGCACAGATCGCAGACCACAGGGACCTTCCTTGGGCTTACGGAAATTTACAAACACACAAGCCCCTCGGTACCACCCAGCCAGGATCGGCACACAGGTGGTGAGATCGCTGAAGGAGTCAGCTCCACTCCAGCAGTATGCAGCCTGTTTACACCTGAACAGGTTCAAGGCCAAGCAAAGCAAGACAGGGGCCCACCTAGGAGGCCCACTCTCAGGTGAAGGGTCAGGAGTAATGCCCGCCATACCACACGTCCCCATTCTGACCCTGTTGTGGCTGGCACCAGGGCACCTGGCCTACAGGACCATCTGTAACTCATTGGCTGCATGCATTGGGACCCCAGGTCCCCCAAGGGGTGGGCTGTTCCCATGACCCAGGACCACAGGGAGGCAGGAGGCATCCTCATGATAAAGAATAAAAACAACCTGGGCCGGAGGGTTAGCTCAGGGGTTCAGGCTCCTGCCTTGCAAGCGCAAGGTCCTGAGTTCAATCCCCGGTAACCACATACAATGCTGGGCATGGAGACTCACACCCACCAGCAATCAATATCACATACTACAGTGCCGGGCGTGGTGGCTCACGCCTGTAATCCCAGCACTCGGGAGGCAAAGACAGGAGGATTGCT